>WAAB01021016.1:0-28437 GCA_013389865.1 Piaya cayana | reverse complement strand
CGCCGCGGGACCCCGCCCCGCCCGCGAGTCACGTGATGGGGGCGGTGAGCGCCCCTCTTCCCGCCGCGCCGGGCCCGCCCCGCGCCCCGCCCGCTGCGGGAGGCCCGGGACCGGGGGCGGTGGGAGTGGGGAAGGGAGGGTCGGGCCCTGCGGGAGGCAGAAGGCGCGACCGTTTCGCGCTGCAAGGGAGCGGTCTGCGTGTTTAATCACAGAATTACTAGGTTGGAAAAGACCTCTTGGATCGTCGAGTCCAACCATTCCCATCAGCCACTAAACCGTGTCCCTGAGCACCTCATCCACCCTCACCTTAAACCTCTCCAGGGAAGGTGAATCAACCACCTCTCTGGGCAGCCTCTGCCAGTGCCCTATGACCCTTTCTGTGATTTTTTTTTTCCTGATGTCCAGCCTAAACCTCCCCTGGTGCACCTTGAGGCCATTTCCTCTAGTCCTGTCCCCTGTCCCCAGAGGCCAGCACTCTGCTCTCCACAACCTCTTTTCAGGTAGTTGCAGAGAGCAATACGGTCTCCCCTCAGCCTCCTCAAGGCTAAACAACTCCAGCTCCCTCAGCCGCAACTCGCTTCTCGTAAGACTTGTTCTCCAGCCCCTTCACCAGCTTCATTGCTCTTCTCTGGACACACCCCAGAAATATTAATAGCTGATAGCTGGTTTCTGATAGCAGAAATATTAATTGCTGATAAATGAATGAACCACAGGTTTTCATCAATCTGACTGAATAGAAAGAATAAGAAATGGCCTGGTTCAGTTATTCCCAGTTGCTGTGCTTGGTGTCTCCTGCTGTATTATTAAGTGATGTCAAACACGCGGTTTGTGTGGCCTTCGCAGCATTTTCAAATTTTAAGTAATCTTTCTCTTTAAAAACTGGTCTCTGGTCCTTGTGGCTGCGAAGATAACCTTGAAAGTGTGAACTGACTGTAACTGATACAGTGGGATCCGAATGAATCTGCAAACTCCCTGAAACAATGGCACAAAGACCTGTAAACTCGCTGGCTGCACTGTATTAATCTAATCAAGGCTAATGTTGGCCTTAGCTTTTTCTTTGATTAATTTAATGCAGGGAAGAAGGAAGGAGACAGTAGAATCCTCAAAAGGTGGGAGGAAGTTTGCTGAAGGAAAAGAAACACGGTGGGAAGAAACCTGAGGAGTACAAGCAAGTGAAAGAGAGGAACAGAGACTCTCTTCGAGGAAAATATAAAAATAGTATCAATAGATATAACTGAACATGCAGATATGCTTTCATATTGAATGTTTTTTCCAATATTGATGCTCCATATCAGGTGGTATGTGACAACACGCAAGACAAGTAGCAAATACTGCAAAGATCTTAAAGCTTGGCTTCTGTGTATCTCAGCCTGAGTGCTTGTGAAAATGTCCCCATGACACCAAAGATAATTTGACTTTGGGCTGTCTGTCCACAGAACACCATTATTAAAATTCCGTCAGTGTTGTTACTGCTGATGCCAGTGTCACATCTACTCATTCAACAGTTATTCAGAGAGTCTGGAAAAACAGACTAGAGATCAGTATTTATATTACAGGGAAAAAAAAGGTCTAGCATATAGATGTCCATTATTTATCACTAAAAGGCAAAAGAAGCATATAAAAGGATGGTGATTTTGTACTCATTCTTTTGTAAATTATGCGTGTGAAAAAAGATAGGGTAATTCAGGGTATGGTGTTCAGCTGGATGTTTTTATCTAGTAGGATTCTATAGGTATACTCAGTTTTGTGGTAGAAAATAATATACTTAGAACGCTTGGGTATTTCTGACCAAGCTGACTGCTTTTACCTACTGTCATACCTGAGGTAGACATAAAAGCATCTCAAAAATCAGTTGTAATAACCACACTGTAATTATCGTTCCTTGCTGCCAAGGCTTCACTGTAGTGCTGCAGGGTATGGCATTAGTGATTCAGCTGAGGCACTCTTCCCTCTGAGTCAGTGTTGAACCAATGGTCCCACATAATATCAACATGCATAATAGAGCTGAAGGTGCCAGAAGATATGTAATTTTGAATCCCTGCCCAAGTGCAGTCATGAGAGATTCCACATTACAAATAAACTGTCCAGCCCAAGTTCCAGATTTAGTACCTCTTCGTATTCTGTCCTTGAAGGGTTTCTCTATTATTTCACTGGAGCAGAAACAGCTAAAGTGTGCAACCTTTACTCACTGTGACTTGTTTTTCCTGGAGCTGTAGGGTGGCTGTTGTACTGGCCTCTCAGATGGGACTGTGTGTATATGTTAGGTGAAAACATCCAGTACACATCACGACCTCACCCATCACAGATTGAAACAACTGCCAACTACAATTGCTTTAGGTAACTTTTGCAAGCTGTGGTAGAAACTACAGGTAGAAACTACTCTCATGATTCTATTGTGTTCTGAATGTTTTATATGATAACTCACACACAGAGACATCAATCTCTGCCTTTTATAACTGATTACTTATGGAAAGTCAGTGAACTCTGTATGTCTGTCCTGTTAGGTCAAACTTTCAAAACGTTTGTCCAAATTTAACTATGTTTGCAAAAAGGGAGTTGTCTCAAAGGTAGTTAAGCTCCCGCAAGTTTTGTGAAAGCAGACAGCTGAATGGAGGTGCTGGAGAAGCCATATAAGAAAGTGACATTATAAATGCCGCAGTTGAGGAGAAAAAGTTGACTCAATACTTACCTGTCATAGGACACAAACACGTAGAAAGCAAGTTTCATAGTTCTGAAAATCAGGTCTTGAAACAATCCTTTTTTGGTGTTTGAATTAGGCATGGAAAGAATGCTTTCTCTCCTTGGATTCAAAGTTCTGAAATACCAGGGTCCTGTGTAAAAAATCTGAGCCTATTACAGTTGAAGTGCAAAATCCCATTTCACTTTTTTGCTTATGTTTTCTTCCAAGTCCTTCATTACAAATTTGTACCAGTTCAGTTGTCCATTATTTTATGCTTCAGTCATAGTAATTCTAGATGCATATCATGTTTTATTTAATTTGAAAAGCATATCTGAGATTGGACATCGCTATCCTGTTACTCATCAAGCCAGGACGATGTTAGGTAACTAACGAAAATGTGCTGCCTGAAACACTATCGGTATTAAATCCAGGCTGTTTATTCATTGTTTGCCACCCCCACTCCTTACAAAACAAACTAATCTCATTATGAACTATGTTGTTTTTTTCTTTTGGAAGTGATCAAGAAGGCAAATACAAAAGGCTTTCTCACATCTAGCAGGCAGATACTGCAAATATCCACCTCACTAATTTTGCTGTTTCCTTGGGTTTTCACTCCTTTTTTTCGAGGCTTTTTCTTTGTGTTTGGTCTTATAACCTCAGTAGTGATATGCACTAGAGAAACCATTCTGAATTGAGGCAAAGAAATGCACTCAATTAAGCAAATAGTTCTGATGTAAATAGAAAATATTTTTATTTTACTTCAAATACTACTTGCATTATGAAATGATTCAACTTGCCTGATATAAAGCGCATTACCTGGGGCATCTCCTGTCTACTCTGCTCCTACTCTCATTTTTTTGACAGCTTCTAGCCTCTCACCTCTATCTGAAAATAGTTTTACCACCTACACATACACATACAATCAATTCCTTCTTTCTGTTCTTTCTCACTACCACAAAAGCACCTTTTGACAAAGTGCAGTTGCTGTGGGCTTTTTTGCATGAATTTGTCAATTTACTCCCAATCTCCTGACTCAGCTAACAGATGAGCCATTTTATTTATATAACTGTGCATTATAATGAAAATCAGTTGAAAAGGGAACAAGGAAAGTAAAGAATATAGAAAAAGCAGCCCAGATTTCTCAGAAGTTCAGTGAAGAACTTCTTTCACCGTGACGCTACAAAAAGAATGTTCTCTGCCTGAAGGAGGGGCTTTTATCCACAGTTCAGAGAAGATAATTTGTTTTACTGTGCAAAATCGGAGAGGAATTTGTAAGATTTTTCCATCTTGCCAGCAGATTATTTTTGTAAATGGTATTAGCTAGGACAGACTGTGGTCAATGCATGCTCTTTTACTTTGCTGTGTTCCTTTGCCACACGGTCATTGTGTTGTTCAGTGTTTATATCTTTGAGATCTTCCAATAGAAACTGTGACAAAAATCAAAATGTGCCTCTTGTTTGTATTAGCAGTCTCAGTTTACAAGTGAAGAACATTTTTATACAATTACCTGATTGTCAGCATTGCTAAAGCACAAAGTGAGATTTGTTTTGGTCAAACTAGTCCTTTAATTCTGCTCGTGCCAAGACCAGGCTCACCACTTGCCTATGAGGTTAAACTGTTTCTCGCTTTTCTCTTCTTGAGCACAGGATTTCAAACCATATCACTTCTATGTTGAGCATAAAAATATACCTCTGAGTCACAGCACCAAATTAAAAGTGGAGAAAGGTATTGGATGATTTCCTGACAGAATTTCTAGGGTGAAGGATGACATTTCTTTGTGTTACCTTGACTTAAGGCCTTTGCCTAGAGTAAATCTTAGTCAGCTCTGCACAGTTAGTCATGTTTTGATCTAGCTGTGGTTTGAGCTAACAAACAAAACATACTAAAGGCACAATGAATTCTTTAAACTTCATTTCCTGGGGTAAACCTGTAACAAAAGGTATTGATATTCAAAAAGCACACTGTAAATGTCCATTTATACCATGCAGAATTAAGCAGAGTCCTGAAGCAGTGTCTTTAATTTCTAAGTAGATTATTTTTTGTCTAATGAATAGGAAGGAATTGTATCTATGAACCACTGATAAGCAGAATCAAAGTAAATAGAAATATATGACAGAGCTGTGCAAAAAGAATGAAATAAAGCCTTGTGTTAAATGTTTTATTTGTTTTGAAGTTCATTTTATTATTATGTGCAAAATTCAGGCTTAGAAAAGATACATGAAGGAGTTTCTGGTTTTGCAAATCACACAAATTCAGAATTCAGGCAAGGGCCTGGTGTGGCTCAGCAAGAAATGTGCTCCCTTCTGGGCCATCTGAAACTGGAAGCTCAAACTCACACTGCTCCTTGCTGATCCTGTGCAACTCCAAAGGCTTCTCAGGTTCCAATAAAGCTCCCTGTGGATGGTCAAAGTGAAGTTATATGAGACTGAGCAGTTTATATTGAATGCTGTTTCTGAGGACCAGCAGAAATTAATATACTGTGTGGGATTCATCTCAGATTAACAGGCATAGCTGAAAGTCAGAGATGTTCATCCTGCTCAGTTATTTTGGGTGTCTACTAGTGTGTATCTACATCAAAGGTAGATGTCAAAGTTCCATCGGGAATCAGTGGAGTTGTATTTGTTACAGTCAAAGGACTGGAGAATATCTCATCTTAAAGCAACTGCCCATATGTAGTCAGAACAATTGCGCTCTAGAGTCTGTTCATGTAGTTAAACGGTGGGAATCATTGCTATGGGAATTGGTGCTTGCCAAAAGCTTTTATGTTCAAAACAAATTTGACAAATTCATCAGAAAAGAAATTGAGTTACTTAGAATTTTAATTTTCATCTGCCTGAAGTGAATTTAATCCTATCTGTCCTCAGAAAAATAGACACGTGTTTTATTTCAGTTTTTCTCTAAAATCTTTCATTCTGTAAGCATCTTGTTTTCTCTTAAAAATATTTCTTGGTCACCACAGTGCTGGTCTTGAAGAAAACAGAGCCAGAGAGCAATCCTTATTGAAAAGGTTGCACTCTGGAACATAGTGATTCAGAAAAATATTTCATCTGGTAACACTGATATCGGACTAAGTGAACACTCTTGCAAATCACAGCCTAGGGCTATGACTGGGCTGGTAAAGTAACAGGGCCATCCACCATGTTACAATGTTAGAATGCTCCCTGGCATGGGTTTGGCCAAATGGAGTCCCTCCATGTTCAAGCAGTTTGAGAGTTAGCATGGACCAGAGACTGTTCCTGTTAGGCACTTTGAATGCAGCCACTCTGGCTTTGAGGATGAAAGTGTTTACCTGATAGATGCCTCCAGTTCCCCAGGGCCACAGGACAGCATTCTTTCATTTTATTTGCTAGTACAGGCACCACTTTATTGTGTGGGGCTGTCTGTGTGCCTGCACATGTTGCTGCTGTGTGAAATACTGTATGTGCTGGGTGGGTCTCATGTTTAAGCTGTGAGCTGGAAATTAAGAGGAACTTTCTACCCATAATAGAAATAAGAACTAAAATAGCCAGTGGGGGTAAGGGTAAAAAAAAACACCTTTTCTTATCACTCAACATGGAAGAGACAGTTTGAAATATGTGAACAGTGCGCTCCATCTTCTGCAATGTCCCTAGCCATTTCCATACTCTTATACTGAGATGAACATCACAAAGGTGAAGAGGGATTTCAATTCCTCTCTGCAAATATGTCAGGGGAAACACCAACAGAAGGTTTTCTCTATAAGCAAAATGGATGCAAATTAACTTTTTTTTTTTAGAAAAGATCCTTGCCGTCACATGTGTTGAGATTTTTAAAGTCTTCAGAGAGCACTAAAATCAGGAAAACTTCTTAACTCATTTCAAGATACTGTTAGATACACTTAGAGAAAATATATGACTAGGTTAAAATGTCTAAGGAAGAAAGGCACGAAGGTCCCCAGATTCTCATTGTCTGTGCCTATACCAGTGAGTTAAACAAGCCTGAGCATCTCTCAGACAGTGGGCCAACCAGCTCAGAATGGCCCGCAGCAGTAGAAGTCTTTCTCTTCAAAATCTGGTGCTCACATCTAAACTATCTATTGGGAAAGATCTCATTTCAGGACATGTATAGGAGACAGCAAGTGAGCTTCTGACTAAAATCATGGGAAGGACTTTGGTAACAGTTCCACAGCATAGACGATCAAGTTCCAGTGCCTTTGACCATGTTTAATTTACTATTACAGATGCCACCTTTTACTCTTCATTCTCCAGTTCCTCTGTTCCATTATAGTCCCTGCACCAATTCTTCTCTATTTAATTCTGCTTCATAAAGGAGAAAACAAACCTTCTGTGCCAACAGCTACCACAGAAGGAGTTGGGTAGAAGGTTATGACACTTTCATGACACACTGTGTTTCTTTCTTTCAGTTCTGTGTTTTCCTTTGGACAAAAAGAAAAAAAAAAAGTTATTTCGAGTCCCTGAGTGGGCTGGTATGAAGGAAACTATGTGCTGGCTCCCAGTTCTTAGTAATTTCAGCATATTCATAGCCATTCCCAATAAGTCACTGGAGTTCAGGGGCCAAACCCATTCTGTTCCTGTCTCTCCTTTTCCAAATAAGAGATATTTTCAGGAATACACTTTCTCATTTTAGCTTGTTTTTGCCTTCCTGCAAGTTTCTCTGCTCATATTGCTTACTCTTTCTATTTACCCAGTTGTTTTCCATCNGGGGGGGGGGGGGTGTGGGTGGGGGTAGGGGGGGCAAGGAAAAGAAACCCTTACAAGGTGTTTTACTGCCCTAAGGCTGGGGTAGCAATAAAGCTGTAGGTGAGGGAGTCAATGCTGTCTGTTAGTTCTGTTGTCTCAGAGCTTCTAGTGAGATATTAGCCATTCAGGTTTCTCACTAGAGAGCAAACCATGGAGAAACCCATAAAAAGGGATTGGTGAGATCTTTGTTATTTGTATGTGGTTTTTAAATAGTAAAACTGTTTTGTCCTTAGAAAGAATGGAAAATTGTAATATTTTTGCTGGAAATTGCTTACCAAGCTGTTGTGAATGATCTTGTTGAACATTTTGGGTAGATCATAGGTTAACTTTTTAAATTACTCTGTGATAATGAAAGGGGAAAAGGAAGACTGTGTTGGCTGTGACACTACTGTTGCACCTCTTCACTGTCGCTGTTGTCTAAAGTCTTACCCCCAAGGCTCAGCCATTCACTGTGCTGGCACTCCCTAAAGCATCTGTGAAAACTTGCTGTCATTAGACCAAACTCCAAATCCCTTTATTTTCATTGATTAATCTAACCACAGACTTCATTTGAAAAGTCAAGTTTTTATTTAATAAATGCTAAAGCTTTTAGTGAAAGTGTTGATGGCATATGTAAATGTTTCTGGAAGATGGACAGGTTTATATCTCTTTTCAAGCTCTTGAAATAAAAACTTGTCCAATATATGGACATTTTAGGCAGTTTTAATTAGCTCAGTCCCCAGTTAGGAAGTCTGGAAGCCTTGTGCATACTAGGTCATGACTTTAGCAGTATGCAATACGTAAGCTTCATCCACTGTTTTGCATAACTGAGGTAATGATCTCTTCCTGCGGAGTGGGAAGAAAATGATGCAGCACCTGTCTTCCCCAGCGACAGAGTGATGCTGTGTAGGATGCTGGTTTCCGTCAAGATGAAACTATGTCCTGGAAGGGAGGAGCCCCAGAGCTGTTGCAAACGGCTGAGCCAAGATAAAAGCTGTTAGTACCAAAGCAAGTTCACAAGGAAATAATAGCAGAGCTGCAAGTATCTATTATACTACTGATAAAAGAATACCTAGAAGGAGCTTCCAATTACAAAATAATAGCTGTACCTTAGGTATGAATAAACTCCAAAGTCAAGTGAGAGTTGTTAGCTGACTCAGAGTTTTGTTATCATTATGTTTGCACTTAATGAAAAAGGAGAGAGATTTCTCAGGCTTCCTGCAGAGACAAAAAAAAAAANAAAAAAAAAAAAAAAAAAAGCAAGGGGTGGGTGGGGGGATAGGGAGCAAACAAAATTAAAAACAGGCCCCAGCTTGGGTCAAAACAAATCTAAATGTGAGAGGTTTTTATAGGAGAACAAAGACTTTGTAGTTTAGTTCAAATGAAGCATAAACTGGATTTAAAATCATGTTTACCATTTCTTCCAGATTAGTATCCTAACCATGAGGCAGTCACTCTAAAGTGGGCCACCTCTAGTCCCTCTGGCTGGCACAGTGTTGGTGTGTGTAAAATATATGAGCAGTCATTTCAACAAAGGATGTGAATGTTTCTCAGCCCAGAGCACTCTTCAAGGATGGAAGATAGCTGAAGATCAGTCCCTCTGCCAGTGAAGATTTAATAATTAATGCTAAGTGGAGCAGCAGCAACAGGATTGCAAGCACCCCAGAATATTTAATGGTGCAGCAGTTAGCCATGCCAGACTACGGAAGAGGTGGTTGGAGGGGGCTTAAATCCCCTCAGACAGACACTGAACCTGTATCTTTCATGCTGAGAATGAATGTTCAAAGAGTGGCGGCCCCCCTCCCCCAGCTCCATGATGGGAATACAGTGACATTGCTTTTCCTTTGCTCTCCCTAGGCAACATTGTTCAAATGAATTCAGATCAAATCTATGGATTTTTTTAATGAATGAGACTGTATTTGTTGCAATTCTGATGTTCACTGGAAAATATATAATCCATTCCTACTCTTGTTTAGTGGAGATTGTTTAGTGTGTTGGTAAACACAAGTTGTCTTTATGAGAGATACCGTATCTATAGGCATCTTGTCTCTTCGTCAGAAAGTAAAGCACAAACAGTTACTGAGTAGGTCTCTCAAACAGCAGTTTTCTGTGTCATCTGGCACAGAATGATACACCAGAGCTCAACTCCCTGCATTAGCTTTGTCATAACAGAACAGTAAAATAAATGCAGAGCCAGTAATCCATTCCATGTACTCCATGCATGCCATGAACTGAGTGTCTAATTAGGTGCTGAACATGCAGTGATTCAAAGATAAGTACGAAACAGGTTGTTACAGTGGAGGCTGAGAAGCTGTCATGGCAACTTCAGAAGTTACAACAGGTCTGCTGATACAGTGGTGGGTAAATAATAAACAGTTAATATTTTTTAACAGATATAAGTCTTCAACTGTTGCTCTTGTAATTAAATCATTGTTAGGCTCTCAATCACATCCCCACCCAAGACAATTATCTCCCTCGGTCTTTTTAGTTTGCTTCTTGAAAGCAGACGAGACATAAAAATGGAAAAATTGCCTTTTCTTATAAGAATTGCTCAGTATCTTTCTGCATGTTTTCTGAGTGGCCATTACCCATTCTTCCCACTTTATTATGATCTTTTTTTAAGAGATTGAAAAAAATATATATCTTTGAAAGAGACCAGTAAGAGGAAACACTAGAAGAAAAATTATAACATTGTGCCAAGGAGAAAGCAGATCAAAAAAAAAGAAGAAAAGGAAAGAAAAAAGAAGGGAACATTCAGTGATTTTGAAATGTTACAAAGCAGAAACTGAGGAAGGTTTTCACACAAATCAGAACTGGAACTTGTTGCCAAAGCCTTTTGCTGAGGCCAAGAGTAGTCTGAGAAAAGAAAAGGAGTTTTACGCAGGTAGCCATGGAAGAGCAGCAGTTACAAACACTCAGGTTTTACAGCATAGACCAGTCTTTTGTGCCTCCCCTCCCCACACTACCATGAATAGGAAACCAGGGCACGTTGTCTCATTTACTATTCCACAAGAAAAGCTTGATTTTTTTCAGCTTTCAGAGACTGGGTGCTGGCACAGACAGACCCGTGTTTGTGTTGCTTTTTGTAATGCCAAAAAGAATTTTGAGGTGTTTAATCTTGACAAGTGCAGGTGTACATTTATCACTTAAAATCGCCACTTCTGGCCACAAACATGCTCGGTTCCCAAGGAAACATCCTTTATAGTTTCCAGGTTAGGCAACCTGTGCTGTTCTCTCCTGTTCCCTTATTTATTCTAGAGATGCACAGGAAACTTAAACAGATTTCTCTTTCTTATGGCAAAAGCCATCCTCACATACATTCAATGGTTTGTAAAGTGAACGGGGTGATTACTGGAGAATCATGGGACAGGAATTGCTCCAAAGTATTTTCAGGAGCTATAAAATAGACATTGACAAGATAGTACCAGGATTTTGACCCAGTCTGTCTAAAGGTGCATCCTCTGCAGTCACCACTTCTTTGTCTGCAGTATCAGAGACAACAATCATTTTCAGGTCATGCTCCTCAGTCACGCTTTGGCATCCTATGTGTGACCAGCATCACCTGATAGGTGGCAGGATGGTAGCTGGGTCAGCTTTGAGCCAAAGGCCAAAATGGGTGAACAAACCCACATTTTCACCACTAGAAAACTTAAAAAAGAAACAAAGGAAATGTGTGGCTTCTCTTCTTTATTTAAAATCCCCTGATGAGCAATTATAAATGAATTATACACTCTTCCTCTCTCCTGTGTATGCACTTTCTAGCTGGCTAAATTTTAGTAATCTATTATTCATTGGCTCACTCTCTCGTCCCAGCTTTTCCCTCCTCTCCCCCAGCACTGGGACTTGGCAGGGCTGCTGGGGAAACTCCTGCCCCACTGGTGCCACTGAGGCCTCTGCTCCTCCTGCTCACCCATTATGGGTTATTGCCATCTGCTGGAAAACTGGGAGGGTTTGCCAGACAAACTCATTCTAGTTCCTGGAAGAAAAGTCAGAACCCTTAAATCTGGCAGCTGAGCAGAGAGCTGTGGCAGTGGGGGGGGAAGTGGCTCTGGGTGAGGAATCCTGTGGGTCTCTTCCAACCTGTTGATTTTGTGATTCTGTGATCACACAGAGCTAGGCTGTCACACGGACAGCAGGCTTTCTTCTAAACACATATCTTGTCAGGTCATTTCATGAGATACACAAGAACACTCTTTCACCCCCCAAGAGTTAATTAATCCCAAACACAATTGAGAAGACTCGCATTTAAAATTCCTCCAAGCAAGCAGGGATTTTGGGAACAGTAAGATAGTCAACATCATAAAAACCCAAAACCCTGCTCTGGAAGCAGGGGTGCATCTGGTTTCAGGAGCTCTCGAGCCTTTTTGATGAACTACCTAATGTTCCTGCTGGGCCAAATGCCAGGGGAAATCTACTGTACTTGGTAGAATCCCAGGAAGATGACTATCAATATGCACTTTAAAAAGAAGCTTTTATGCTTTTGTATCATGTGTCATTATGTTGAAGCTCAGCTGCTATCACAGTCAAAGGAAAATTAATTAATCTCTTAATGGGAGATGCAGTGACAGCTCCAATTTTCTGTGCTACCTTTTATTCTTGACTGTACATTGCAGTCATTTAATATCCCCCAGATAGGTGCTTTTATAGAAGTATACAGATTACTTTTTATAGTCCTAACTCTTCCTTTACTTCTTTACTTACAACTTCAAATAACTTTTTAATTGCCTTGTCAGATAGTGAAAGTCTAAGGTAGGTACTCATGGGGGTAATAATTTTGACCAAGGGAAATGTACACAATGTACTGCACAATTTACAGGGAGAAAATCATACTTATTAGCCTTATGGTGTTGTTTAATACACAAATACTTAGTTCATATTACAGATAAAACTGTAAAATATTTTCAAATAATACTTTAATAGATGACGGATCTAAGAATCCAAGAACTTCCTCTGGAATAATTTTTAATTAAAATCGTATATTTAAGTATCCTCATTTTGGTATTTTGAATATTTGGCTTGCTGTAAGTGCTGAGAAGTTCAGCAACATTACAAGACCATAGCCAGTGTTCAGATTAACTTTCTAGGTTGAGGAAATCTGTCAGTCATTTTTCTCCAGACAAATCATAAATGATGTGCCGATGACTCCCTATTTTCTATAAATTCTGCAATTTTTCATTCTGTGATTGCACAGCAAAAGAATGACAAATGACCTTGTTAAAATTAATGCTCCCCAAAGTCAAACATGCCTTTGATCTGGTCAAAGTGTTCTCCTATTATCTGGTACTTACATATGAAGGCTGGCTTGTCAGATGCAGAACTCTGCAATACCAGGGCTATGCGCGGGCAGATTTCTCCCTCTCTCCCTGCCCACAGGCCCACATGGTGCTTTTCATGTCACCACTTATCTCATAAGGAAGTGGTTCTGTCTTCCCACACGATACCCAGGTCTGGTGGGGGTGGCGGGTGTACTTCAAGACTTTTCCCAAACCTTAGCAGGATCCTAGCAGGAACCTGCCCAGAAGCCAGCGCAGGAGATCCTCAAGACCATCGCTCCTTGATGCTGACACCCAGGAGAGGCTCAGAGAAGGGCATGGCCAGGGGGGTGCTGGGGACCAGCAGGAGAGGCTCGGCTGGGACTGGTCTCCCTGCAGGGAAGGAGAAACAGCAGGTGGAGCTGGTGGTTACCTCCCATCAGGGGTTTCTGTACCTCTAACCCAGGAAGCCACACAAGTTTCCATTCACTCCTCCATACACAAGCCTTAGAAGCACAAGGCTTCTGTAGGACAGGGGTTTAAAACAGTGAAGACCTTTTTGCTTACAGCTTTCCATTTCAAAACCTGGAAGGTTTTATATAACAGTACAGAGATTTTTCTGTCAGGTCTAATCCAGGCCAATGCCACACCATAATCTCTGAATTATACTATGCAGTAGAATCAGTTTCTTCAACCCCTAATCATATATTTGCTTGTGAAAAGCTTTGCCTCACTTCTGTCACTTCTACCTGGTCTCCACCTGCCAAAATGATCCTCAGAGCTGCTAATAGTAATTACGTATAGATCTCAGTAGTTTCTTAGAAAGAAATTGCAAATTCTTGCCCAAAAGTAATTCACTCATCCCCAAACTGTTCATAAATTTTACCCAAACAGTTATTTCTAGAAAACAAACAAGCAAACAAAAAAAGCCCCCACATCCATCCCCATCATTAATTGCTGGTAACAGTTCTCCCTGCGATGGAGAAGGGTGCTGCAAGATGTTCTTGGTCCTGCTCTTGCTGAGACTCTTCTAGCTTGTGCCACTGCGAAACACTCACTTCTAGGCACTGAAGACTCACCTCAACTCCAAATGAAACCTCACCCATTATGGAGTGTTTAGGCAGCCATCAGTTATTCCCCAGCTATTCATGAGAACACCCCCCCAAACAAGAGGTGATTTATTGGTCAAATGGACACGGGCAACTTTTGGGTCAGCTTGACATCCTGGCAGAGCCTTGTCAGTCACCCAAAACAGTGGAGGTACAGCTGCTTTCTGAGGGAAGACTTCTAAGATTGGGTCTGGCTGGCATCATCCTTTCCAGCTTGTCTCTGCAACACACTCTCATTACAAAGGCTTTTATTCACATGATTTCCTGGAAACCTGCTGTGGGCGAGAAGAGCTGGAGGAACAACTGTCTCTCACAATGCATTCAGCCCCCAGATATGCGGCTGTTCTCAACCCCTCTGGTCCAGTCCACCCCAGGGAATTCTCTACTGACCTTAAATGACAGATATGGGTCTTAATTTTCCTTCTTTTCTCATCTTTTCCACTTGCTGTGTGAGGTACTATTGGTGGAGGACAACTTTGGGTGTGTAGGAACAGATCTGTGTGTGAAAGCTTTCCTTACTTTTTTTTTTAAATAAATGTATGGAAATCAAATGTTTTGCCTCAGGTCAGATAGGATGGTTTACGTAGACAAAACTTTTTAACCTAAAAAAAACCCTGCAAATTTTACATACTACTCACTATGATGAACTACTTTGTTTCTTTCATTCTTTTATTAGCATATTGGTTCAGCTGCTGAACAGAAAAAAATCAATAATTTTCTCAAATTAGTTCATAAAGCTGGAATGGGGCTGCCTCCCTGTTCAGAATAGCAGTGGATCTTTCAGGTATTCATTTAGTGACCTGTGGGAAGTCTGCAGTGAAAATAAGATGTGGTTCTTCTGGAGTCTTGTATGACTTCCACAAAACGAAAGTGGAAGTGGGTCAGATCCTACCACTGTAGTATCTCATAAAAGCTGCTTGATAACCCTGCATCAGGATCCAGAGATTTAATAACAATTACTGTGCAAAAAAGATTCAGCATTAAATTAGTCTCACATTATTCAGAGTAGGAACAGTAAATATTGTAAGAAGAACATTAAAGACAGAAGGTTAAATAAGCTTATCCAGCGGTACCAGCTTGAGGTCCTCTCTCTGACAGGCACACAGCACTGCACAGTCTGCACTGAACTCTCTCTTTTATTAAGTGCCTTAGTGTATTAAAAGAGGTAAGATTTTGAACTTCAGCTTCAGTTCAGACACCACATTTTTGTCCCCTCCTTATTTAGCAGGCAGCTAGGCCAGGCTTCTGTGCATTCAGAGGAGATTCTGAAAATGCCCTGTAACTCACCATTACTGAGAAAACCCAAACACCAGGAAATCCCAGACTGAGTTCACAAACCAAAGGTGTCTGGTAGTGCCCCTGTGATGCCAGAAACTTTGACAGGAGCAGAGTCCAAATGCGTTGGCATTGGCCAGACAGTGCTGTCCTTTAGGATGTCATTTTTCAGTGGCAGAATTTATTGGTACAAGGTTCAAGAGCTCACTCATTGCAACAGTGACTCAGATTCAGGACAAGTATTTTGTATGTGCGGTAATAAAGATCAGATACCCACAGATAAACCGCATAATTGAGTGGTTTCAGTGGACAGCATCGCTGAGCCACGGGCACCGAGGCAGGCATTGTCAGTTTTGTTCTCACATTTCTGAAGTTTGAGGTCTGTTCTTAGGGCTGGTTGGTGGTAAGTAAGGGCTGTCGGCATTTGTAAACCTAGTGTGTTTAGCTCAGAGAGCAAGTAAACATGATTTTGTGAAGCTCTCAGGCTTTGAGTTTCTCCAGCACAGCAGACCTGTGGGTGTCATCATGTTCTATGTTTGTAAGGCTGGTGAGGAGGTCTCTCCTCATGGGTGCAGCCAGAGAGAGCCATTCACCGCCAGTGTGTGCAGTACTCACATAGTTCGGTGGTGACTGTGGTGGAGTGAAGTGCTGCTCCGGCCCTGGTGTCACTGCCCCCTCATTCTTCCGGGGATTGGTAGGTTGGAGCCCTGGGTGCCCTGTTTCATGTCCACTCCTTCCTCTCCTTGGAAGGTTTGAAGCTTGTGAGAGAGGGAGGTGGCTCTTGAAGGTTGCCTAGGAGGAGATTTCAAGTGAGGAAAGCTGAACAGGAGGACCTTCAGTATTTACTGACTTGTTTTTGAAGGAAGAGAGCTGGTTGTCCTCTGGGTGCAGGGTTACTTTATCACCTAGAGACACGCTCCAGGAGAAAACTGCAACCTCTCTAGTGATCAGATTGCAAGGGAGTTACTGTGACATGCACACAGCCTTTCTGCCTGATGCTGCACAATGGATTAATACTGCCTAGGATAGTTTGCACAGTCAATTGCCCTAAAACTCTGGAATTTCTAGTTGCCATCTAAACCCTTTAATTGCATGACTAATACTCGGGATGTGACACAGCATTAATTGTGCATTTCAGTTGGAAGTTTCAGCTAGTTAGTGTTGTACTGACAAGTGTTTCTGGACTTCCTCCTGTTAGCACACACAGGATCAGTAGGAAAACATCAAAGATTTGATCTATCCAACCAGTCATTCAAGAAGTATAACTTTATAATGAATCTTAGGCAAGCAGTGCCAGCAAAATGCAAAGAGCCAGGTGGAGGTGCATACCTGTGACATGGTGTGAGAGTGAAATTCATACATGCATTCATCAAGTAAGAAGAGTGGATTTTGATGCTCTGATTTGACAGCCTTCTGTATTTCCTAGCATCATACTCAACTTGGAATTTATCTAGTGAAATGTGACTATGAATAATGCTCCTCTGAACCACTTGGTTTCATAATTTTTAAAGAGGAACAGCGGCAGAGACTCCTTCCAGGAAGGCGTGTGGCAGCCAGTGTGTACCTGGGCTGGCCAGGTGCTTTGGGGCCGGCAGCACGCTCCACTGAGTCACTGCTCCTTGCAGCACCCAGGTGTCATGGTCTCCTCCCTGCTCCTCCCACACACCATCTCCTGCGCCTCTGGAGTTACTGAACCATCTGGGAATTAAGGTCATGGTTCTCACACAGGTGACAATCTAGACATTGTCACAACCAGTCAGGAGCGCTCAAAAAGTGCCTGCAAGCAAGCAGCATCCCTAAGCACCTGTGTGGAGTCCTGTACATGCTTGTTTTGTGACAGGAGCAGTGATCTGTGCCAGAGCCCTGCTACCCAAGACCCAAATCTCCTGTTTTAATATAGTCTAAACATGCCCATGGCTGCCTGTGGCATCCATCAACGGTCCTAGTTTGGGTTCGTGCCGTGGCGGCTGCTCACAGCCAACAAGGATGTGAGTCACCAGAGAGCGGGTGAGCAGGCTGGCTCCCTTCGAAACACAATGCCTTTTCTTGAGGTTTGGGGGGTGGGTTTGTTTGTTTAATTTTTTAATTCTATTTTAATATCCTTTTGCCTACAAGTGAAGGCCTGCCCTCCTTTACAAGGGGAGATAGGGAGGGCCAGCTCAGCAAGCACAGCTGAATCATACGGGCAGAGGAAATATGTTCTGTAAATCTGTTTCAGAGCAGTTTAAGAGGCAGAGTAAATGCAAGGTGCTTCAGTCAGAACACAGCCCTACCTATCACCCCATCCCTTTCATCATCATCTTGATTATTAGCATCAATTGTTTAGCACCTGATTAACAGAACATCCTATCACTGCTACTAACATATTGTCAGACATCCAGAAAAGCATTCTGTACCCCTATGTGTAATCTTTATATAGAAAAGAAGTCTGACCTCTGTGAAGTGTTTCATAAACTAAGACCAATAGAAAAGGGTTTTCCCCAGGAGATATTTTCCCTGTCTGAACTTTCCCAATATTTGTTTATCTGTTTTTCATTTTAAAAAACAGTGTAAAATGTTTAGCAGTAAGAAGTGCCATTACAGAAGCAAACTGTATGGTCTCTAACATGTGACAATCTGGCATAATCTCAGTGACAGTACTGCATATGCATTAGCACACACATCAAATGAAAATAACCTTTTAGAGGGGAATAAATTCCATGTCACTCCCCCACAAGAATATTTCAGAGTGTAGAAGAGATCTGCAGCTGTTTGGAAAGTATTAGTCTTATTGCAGAGTGACTCAATATTTAGTGACATATCTTTTTCCAAGTAAATCAGAGTACGGGGCAAGCTCTTCCACTTTGCTGATGCTCTGGGGATGGCTGTGAAGAAAGAGAGGTGGCAGCAACCAGCCTCCTACCACCATCCCCTACCCAGGTACAGAAGTGGTGGCAGCCACCAGTACTACCTGAGGGCAAGGTGCATGAAGGGCTGTCCCCTTGGCCTGTCCCAACATGAGCAGCCCCTGTGTTGCTGCTGCCAGCAGTGGCAGCACAGCCAGCCACAGAGTTAGGATGTCACGCTGCATTTCCAGGGTGCTCCTGCGGTTCTCAGGGAATGCTCACTGCACTCCAAGGAGTGAGTAAAACGTTCACAACAGGGAGCTCGCAGTGCAGGACCATTGCCAGCTCAGGCTCTGCCTTGGAAGTGGTTGTAATAAATAAAATGCAAGTTTTTCTGATGCTTGGCACCAGGCCCAATCTGTGCCAAGCTGGTTTATGCAGCTGATGCCCTGCTGGGGCAGGGTAGCTGCTCCCTTCCTGCCAGCTTGCCTGTGGCTTCACTGCTCCCTGGAGCAGGAGGTTCTCCAGCTGCAGCCTCCCCAGGCATTGGCAGGGCTGCCTCTGACTTCAGGCTGCGTAGGCTGGGACTGTGTGTGCAGAGGGGAACAGCCCTCTCTAACTCCACACTCATGGTGCAAATCGAATTAGGTCATTTCATCGGAGAGCATCCACAAGGCTGTCTCTGTATCAAAGGATCAGCCCTGTCTCGAAGTATGAGAAATCCAAACATACAGATACACACGTAGATTCACACACATACATGTGTACATACATTTGTATTTTTTATATATATTTCTGAATAAATGGTGCATACATAGCATAGTGCTGTTAGTAGCCTGAGGTATTTGGTGTAGTAGATAGCAGTCAGCTTCTCTCTGATTTTAATGAGTATTTGTTAGTGCCTGTGTGTTAAATGAATGCTGGCTGAGTCAAATATGAATCATCATATCAGTAACATGCATAAAAGACAAACTTATCTTCTCAGATAAATGCATTGCTCTGATCATCTTCTCTGTCTGGCATTTTCAGGATCAAGCCTAGAAAACAGTCCTGCTATAATCATCACTCGCAACTAGCTACAAACACAGACTAGAATCGCAAGGATTATTTAGGCTGCAATACCACCCTAAATAGCAATATTTAACTCTTTGACTCACATTCATAACATCCCATTTACACAGGGGACACAGAGGAGGTAGGCACCTACCTGCAAGTTGAAGAGTCAGTGCAGGGAGTGCAGTGTGCACCAGGTAGCTGCTGGAAGAGCTGTCGGTGAGGGTAGAACCCAGGCCTGCTCCCCACAGGGGTTTGAAGACCTCTTTGTAAAAATATTCTTTCTATTCTAATCTTTAAGAAAAAGAAAGGGGAGGTTTTTTTCAGGTCTTTGAAGGTATATAGGAAGTGAGAGTAGAGAATCCTCTCTGTAGACCCATAAATGAATCACGGCTTTCTGCTTTGGTTCATTTAGGTGCTGGGTTTGGTTTTCATCACTGCTACTTTCACCCACTGGCTTAGTGGTTAAAATAGTCAGCCAAGATGTGGGAAACCCTAGTGTAGCTCCTTCTTCTGCCTTAGGACAGCTGAAGGCTTGCACTGCTCTCTCAGGTCCACCTGCAGAAGCTCTCCCTTTTTTGTACAGAGGCCATAAATATTTATTGGATCAAGTCAGCATGCGATCCTGGTTTAGAGGTCACCACTCATCAGCAGATGTAGAAAAGTCCTTTCCCATCCTAGTTCCTACAATTATTGAATAACAGAAATTGAAATGTACCCTGCAGCACATTCCCTGTGACCAAGACTTCCTAATCTGGCTGTAAGAAGGTCAGCACCTCCTCTCTCCCTGCCTGCAGTGGCTCAAGATGTGACAGACATATAGGAACTTTGTTGACTGTGGGTGTGGAAAAGCAGGAGCTGACAGAACTAGATCCTTACAGGCTCAGGGCAGGATGCTGCGAGTGCACCTAAATGTTGGGTCATGATGTTGGCCGAGGCTCCCCTTAGATGTGTGCAGTGATCTGTGATATGCACCACTGTGAAGATACAACAGGAATTAAAATAAAATGTGGTCTTATTAATCTTCCTAAAATATCCAGGGTCTGTATGAATCCAAAAGTTCACAGTGGATGCTGAATTTTCTGTGGATGATCCTGCCCAATGATGCTGTCTGTTGCTAGTAGAAGCCTCAGGCAAATTCCTCCAGCTCTGCTCTATCAGAAGCCCTAAACTACAATAAAAGATTTGCTTAAGGTGAAAGTCTTTTCCTGGAATAGCATTTAGGAAATGTAGGGGCAGGGGAAGAAATGAAATTGAGGAAAGAATAGCTCTATACACCTTTATTCCTTTCCAACCCAGCACAACACACAATTCTCTGAAGAAGTCCCCTTGACTTTCCCCCAACCACATGAGCCATTTTGGCTTTGAAGTTCTCTCCAGGACCACTGGTTTCGTGTTGGGAAACATAATACAATGAGCTCCAAGTGCCCTGGCAGGGTGGAGTTGGGTAAAGTCACAAAGAGTGGCAATGACTCTGTTGTGTTATGTTAATAAAGTAACCTGAAGTTGGGGGGCAAGGATTTGCAATCTAGCAACAAAGTTATGTGGGTATCAAAACCACTACAGGGCAGTAGCCAAGGAAGACTTGTTACTAGGGCAGAAGTGACCAATCAATGTTTACCTCATGTTTGGCCTGCTTGGTCTATATAAGCAGC
Organism: Piaya cayana; assembly: GCA_013389865.1. NCBI lineage: Eukaryota > Metazoa > Chordata > Aves > Cuculiformes > Coccyzidae > Piaya > Piaya cayana. The sequence goes on along the minus strand of WAAB01021016.1, from coordinate 7,891 downwards.
GAGTTAACCCATAATAAAGGACTTCATCTGAAATCAAACTGATTTGTCATGAGGTTCATCTTGCTCCCGCCATCGTTAGTTTTGTCTACTCTTATCAATGTACTTTACTCTTCCATTTCTGATCTCATCATACAAAACTGCCAACTCTTCACAGCAATGCACTTGACAGGCTGATTTCAAAGCAAAGCATCACGGAGCACATTCTTGACAACATGGCACACTCGTCCTTCCCATGGATGTTATTCCCACCATCTCGCCTCCCCAGATTTCTGAGCATTAAAGCAGTTAGGGACCTGCCCTGGCAGGGATGTGCACTTCAACCAGCAGAAGCCGATAACTGCAGAAATATTTTGCTGTGCTAGAGCCCTGGCAGCTCTGTAGCTACATATTTTCTTGATGGCTATCTCCTTTCCCAGGGTGCTCTGTGGGTGCAGCACAGGGGAAACAGGTTTCACCAAGTCAGCACCAACCTGTGCCAATTTACTCTTCTATTCAGCAGCAACAAGGTCTTAGCATTTCTTCCAGCATCTCTTCTAGCACCTAGCCCTTGGTTTTACCCAAAGCAAAATGGAGACACGATTCACCCTCTGCCACTGCCTGGGATGGAGCAGGGTGTTTTTCCTTTCCCCTCCCTGTGCTTTGCATTCCTGCTTTCCTCCAGCCTCCAGAGGAACAATTCTCGCCTTGTTCCCATTCAGTGACCTGGTGCTGGGATTTAACACGCATGAGTGGCTGCATCATATGCACAGGGAAAAAATGCCTGGGCTGCAGCCATCTGCTGGGATGGATGGAGATTTAACACAACCCAGGAAAGATGTTGCAAAGTAAAACCCAACCCATCCTGGTTTTTGAGTAGAATGAAAAGGCTGATCTTGAAGAGACTGGTTTCTTTTGATGGAAAGGGCATTTTCAGGTGTGAGAAACACTCATTCACTGCTAAAATATGAAAAAGGACAAAATCTTCAAAGCAAAGATAATAATATTTTTATTTTACAATTCAGCGCTGAATTGGATGCCTTTCTAAAAAGGCATACCACAAAGACTGGTCACAGGAGTTTTATCCAGGTTGAACATGTGTATTCATACAGATTTTGAGATGACCCACTGTCGCAGTTCCTTTGTGTCTCTGATGCTCTTTATTTTATCTCCTTCCTCATTGTCTCCTCTTAATGAGTTCAAGTCTGCCTAAATTCCTGTTACAATCACTTCCTTCCTTACTGCAATCTGGCCAGGATTTGCATACTGGTTTTAGACAAAGAATGGTGTAAGTTCTCAAAGAATATTCATTTAGGTTATCCAATTATGTCTGAAGATTGTCCACACAACATCTCCTGACGCGAGACAGATCCATATCACAAAAGCACACAAACCAGCTGCAGCAAAACCCATCAACCAATTCTCACACAGGGAAAGCCTTGCGCTGCATTGCTGGTGGGGCTAGAGGGAGGAGGACTGCATAGAAGTGAAGGTCAAGTAGGTAATATTTAGAGTGGCAGAGCCCCTGGATGACTTCCCCTCCAGTTGCAAGCTTGATTTCAATAATAATAATAATAAATATAGGCCCTTTATGAAGTGTTGCCAAGAACCTCAAGCCCTGCCTGAGGCTGTGCACTCCAGGGAGACCTCCCGTGCTGGGACTGGGACTTGGGGAAGGCAAGTGCCAATTAGAGGAATGCATCAAGGCCACTGAAGCCTTTTGCACTGACGGCTAACTGGGGAGCTGATGGGAACAGTTTCCACCCACTACCTGCCGAGTGGTGGGGGCCCCAGAGAAGGATCCTGCCATTCGCCCTCTGCCCTCTGTGATTTTCTCAGGGCTGTGCTCTCCAGCACTTGCAAAGGGTTGTTTTTTTCAGCTGCTGAAAAGAAGATGTAATGGGTTGAATCTCTAGAAATAGTTTAGAAAGGCCATTTATATTTGCATGTAGTTTCTTACAGACCTGAAAATGCAGGCAGCCACAGCTGGATCTGACTTTCTACTCTGGTTGGAGGTTGAGGGTGGTTCAGCACTTGCCTTGCTGGAAAGCCCTAAGGGAAAGCAAGGGAGGCAACAGCATCCACCCACTGCTTCATTTGACTGTCCCAGCATCATCATTTTCACGTGCTAGCAGGATGCTGTTATTAGGCAGGATGAAGAAACACTGCTCCAAATTCTCTCAGAGCCAGACATTGAAACTGGAAGGAGAGGGAAGAGACATCCGCAATGCAGATTAGGTTACATGCAGGTTCCCTGGTTCAGCAGTGACTTGTATCTGAGTAGACATACTTGAGAACATCTCGGATGAGAAAATAGTTTGGTGGTGCTGACCTCATAAGGGTCCTGAGGCATGAGAGTGAACTTATAGAAAGTTATAATTTCACTCTATATAAATTTATCTTAACCCTTAGGCACATTTCAGGAGTGTTTCTTTCCCCAGAGACCTGAAGCAAGCCCTACTGCTGAGGGCAGTGTTTGTGACCCCCTCCCGTGACCCCTGGGTAGCAGAAAGAGGGCTACAAATTTTTGATGCACTTTTCTGGGGTTCATGTGCTCAGCCTGCCCAAAGTGCCTGCAACCCAGCAGAAGACAGGAGTAATGCATGACCAACAAAAAGGGTTCTCAAGTCACCATTTGCATACATGTTATTCTGTTTCATGAGCTTCCACAGCAGATGTAGCTGTTAAAATATTTTGTTCTTATTTGTTATTTGCTGCATCAAATTAGAAAACTCAGAATGGGTTACAAAAAAAAAGTTATCTGCTCTGTAATTCGCATGATCTGCTCCTTCTTACTCTGCTTTTTATGAAGTTATCTTGACATTTGAAAAAAATGTTCCGTTGCTATAGCTACCAAGATGAGCTTCCAGTCACAAGATTATGATCAATAAAACATGCCAGATGTGGATTTCATTAATAAAAAACCAAACAAGGGCGATGAGGATCTTTAAAGTAATTCTATAGGACACAAATGAGATGCTTTTTAATAACTAATCTGCTGAAAAGGAAAAAGCAATGAGTACATCTAAGTTTTCATTCTAAATGCTAACTGAAGCATTGTTCTCACTGAGAAGAAATGCAGCAAAATAGCTCTTCAGAAGGATGCAGCACATAGCTGAGAGCAAGTGAAAGGGGAACCTTCTGTTCTAAGTGGCTGCCACCAGCCCTTCACTTCCTGCAGAACTGCTGATGTGCAGAACAAAACCCTGGGGCAAATCATAATAATGAATGCTGAATTCCCTGTCCTTGCAAAATCTCTCCTTCTTTGCAAGCTGTCTCAACATCTCAGCATCTTGTTCCCTCTGGAGTTCCTACCCGCATGTATTATAAATTCAAAAAAAAGATGCATTCACTGTTCTCTGCATCCAGCAGGAGGGCATAAAAGCAGCAGAGGAGAAGCAGAGAGAGGAGTTTTGGTACCAGCTCTTGCCTGAGGGCCAGCAGCTCCCTTCCCAGCTGCATGGCAGGGTGAGGGGCTCCAGCCACCCTCTGGGCTTCAAGGGCCCATAGAGTCTTGCGGCTGTGGACATCTGCTCTTGCCTATTGGAGCTTTTTCATGGAACAGTTTCCAGACACCCCTGAGTCTGCTTCTCCACAACCTTGCTTTATCTTAGGTAGTTAGACTCATATCAAAGAACAAAACAAAGCCAAACTCCACTGTTTACCAGGCTGGCCAACGGATCACTGTCAGATTCCTCAAACAAGTATGTGAACCAAGGATCCTCCTCTTCTTCTCCACGCATACTTGGCTCCTGCACTCAGGTGTGGGCATAGTCCTCCTCTCCTGACAGCTCATGCACAAGTTCTAGTGGGAGCTGGATCAGAAGTAGAAGGAAAATTTTTATTAAAATTAACTCATGTTTTTATGAGTAATGTATGCACTTAGGTACATTTTTGCACATACACTCTCTGTTCCAAACTGATTTTCACCAGTGTGTCCCCAGGTTAATAAACTCACTCCAAGCTACAGGGATGTTTTGAGTCCAATCTGAGCACTCTGTATCTCTGATTAGCCCGTGACAGGCGAGGTACTTGTTTGCTGCCATTTTGTCAGTGAATTATCCTGTGCTGGAACTGGAGGTCACTGTTTGTCACCATGGGAATGAAATATTAATTTATTGCTACCTGTGTTTATTAGAGAGCAAGCCCATTGTACGAGCCGCCAAGGGAAACTAGCAGTCCTCTACAATAATGAGTGTGGGGGGAAGAAAATCCATTTCTCATCAGGAATGACTCTTCCCATCTCTCTTGTGCTGCTCACGTGTCTGTGGATCAATGGAGACAAGTCAGCTAGAAATGAGAGAAAAATACAGAAATGTCTCAAAGCTTCACCTATGAGTGGATTTGATAATGATCCACCCACTGCACAGGCCTGACTTTCCGCATCTTATATCACTATTTTGCAGTTCAAGTAAAGATATCAGATTTTGTGATAATTCCAAGTATATTCCTGCGACAAAAATGGTTTAAATAAAGAGTGGAAAATGTCTAGGAGAATATTCTGGTACTTATTCAGAAACATAATGCAGCTTTTCACAATATTTTAATGCCAAGATTCAGTTCCGTGTAGCTCCATGGGATAGAAAGGGTTTACAGTCACTGCGTTACATATTGTGGTATTGAACACACACAGGGTGGGATCTTCTCCTAGTGTGTTTCCTTGTGACAAATGGCACTCATTCTGCATTACAGCAGTGACACTAATTGGGTATTTAGGATAACTATGAATTCTGCAGGCTTTAAGTGAGTTTATAAAGGTTCTGTATCAGGAAGGATGCATAAGTCCTAGGATTTCTCCCACAGGTCAGTGGATGCATCAGGAGGGGCTGGGAACCAAGCCACTGGGTTGCAGACCTGCAGCAAAGGATGTCGGAGTTCTGGGGAAGACGAGGAGCCAACAGCGCATGGAAAAGGGAAAATGCCTGCTGTACTGCCTTGGGGAAGTGGAGTCAGAGGCCCTGAAGAGTTGGTGTTCTCACATGCTCAGTGCCGAGGAGATCAGAGGCAGTTTTTCTGATGCTCAAATCATTGAATCATTGAATTGTTTAGTTGGAAAATACCTTTGAGATCATTGAGTCTAACCATACCGTCCACTACTAAAGGACATCTCTGCACACCTCATCTACCAGTCTTTAAAACAGGGACAGAGACTCAGCTGCCTCCCTCGCAGTCTGTTACAAGGGAACATAAGAGATGGGCAAGAGGTTTGTGAGGTGGGAAGGACTTGTACCAAATAGAAACATGTGTAAATGAACAAAAGCAGCCAGCAACTTGAAGAAAGCTCTAAGAGAAAAGCTTCAGCCCTCTGACAAGAGAGCTGTGCCTGTTGGCCAGGGAATGGGAGAAAAGGTGGCTTTTGTGGGGAAAGGGACGCAGAAGAACGGGGAGCAGGCAGGGAAAGGCGCAGGGGCTCTGGCCAACCTAAGGCTCGCTCTGAGGGCAGGGGGTGGCGAGCAGAGGAGACAGCAGGGGATGACAATCCTTCACGGACAGCTACTGCACTGAATCCCAGTGACTCTCAGTGCACAGAGTGTTCTCCCCCAGTCCAACCTGCTCCCCACTCTCCCACGTGGAATCATAGAATAGTTTGGGTTGGAAGGGACCTTAAAGATCATCCAGTTCCACCCCCCTTCCATGGGCAGGGACACTTCCCATTACACTAGGCTACCCAAAGCCCCATCCAACCTGGCCTTGAACACCTCCAGGGATGGGCAGTCACAGCTTCCCTGGGCCACCTGTTCCAGTGCCTCGCTGCTCTCACAGTGAAGAAATTCTTCCTTACATCTTGTCTAAATCTGCCCCTCTCAAGTTTATACCCACTGCCCCTAGTCCTATCAACCCAAGCCTTTGTAAACAGTCCCTCCCCAGCTTTCTTGTAGCCCCTTCAGGTACTGGAAGGTTGAAGGTCTCCATGAGGTTTCTGGTCAATAAACTATCAAAAAGTCAATAAAATAAAGAGTTTGCACAGGTAAGGTTAGTTTCTGGTCATTAGTATCCAGCTATGCATAGCTGGAATTGTAACCCTAGTTGGGCAGCTCCAGTTTTACTGCCCCAAGCAGCAACATGTCAGGTGTGGCTCATGCTTTCTCATCCTCTTGCAGGCACATTGATGGAACAGTCCTTTCCTCAGCAGGCAGAGCCCTCAGGAGAGGCAGAAGAAAAACTCTGATTTTCATCATAAGCTGAATTTCAGACCTAGAAAGTACTGCACACCAAACTTGAAACTCTTCTTACTCCACAGCGTGGCCTGTTTTTTCCACTTGAGGAACTGTGTTGCAGCTCCTCTCCTGCTCCATAGCGCTGTGGCATGTGGCCTCACTGAGAAGAAAGAAGAGACCTGCAGGAGCAGAAATAAAAATTTCTTCCCAGACAAGCAGGCAGCTCATTCCATCCCCTGACACATTCACTATTTGCTTGTGCCAGGGTCCCAAGGGTGATGAGGGGAAACGCTTCCTTCTCATGTGTAAAGGCAGCAGGGGCTGAAGCATCCAGCAGCAGGATCAGAACTCACAGAATTATAGGATCATTTAGGGTAGAAAAGATCTTTAAGATCAAGTCCACCACTAAACCATGTCACTAAGTGCCACATCTACACTAAACACCTTTAGGGATGGTGCCTCAACCACTGCCCAGGGCAGCCTGTTCCAGTGCTTGACAACAGTTTTTGTGAAGTACTTTTTCTTGTCTCAGCTTCCCCTGATGCAGCTTGAGGCCATTTCTTCCCACCCTATACCTTCTTACTTGTAAGGCGAGACCAATGCTCACCTTACCACAATCTCCTTTCAGGCAGTTATAGAGAGCGATATGGTCTCCCTTCACCCTTCTTCAGACTAAGCAGACCCATTTCCCTCAGTCACTCCTTATAAGATTTGTGCTCCAGAAACTGCTTGTGAACACAGGGAGCTGCACTGCCTCTGCAAGAATAACACACCGCTATGTCGAGCAACCAGGCACAGCTCTGAAAGCCCATGTGGGAGGATATTCTCTCCCAAAGGAGCTTCCCCTTTACATCATCAGCAGGAAGGGGGTCGCCCTGCTACAGTCCCTGCTGTGACTGGGCCCTAGAGACCACAGTCACCGAAAGAGGCTGCTGCCTGTGGCTGACATTTAAAACAGAAAGGCTTTACCATAAGCTGTGGCTGAAAACAGCTTTCCTGGGCAGCAGACTATGGTCTGTCATGGTTTCCTCTGAAGGGGTTTTTTTCAGCAGAAGCATTTGAAGACTCGTATACACTCTCTTAGGGAAAGACCATCACAAAATCTCTGCACATACCTCCTTGTTAACAGGACACGGAATGCTCATGTAAAATACCTATCCTGGCAGCACAATGTGCCCCTTTTGGGCTGATCTGAACTGGACCTGTTGATGGATATGATAAGCAGACAGGACAATACCCACGCTTACGCTTTGTAGAGCTAATTTATTTTTAACACACTTTAAGATGCCAAATCACACATTCACTGTAATGGTAGTGTCCAATATGGTGGTTTCAACTGTGGAGTATATTCATCTGCTTGCAGGAAACTGAGCTGATTTTCAGATTACGACAGGGCCCTGTAGGCACTCATTTACTTACAGCAGAGGCCACGGATGTAGCTCTCTGAAGCATACACCTGGAGGCATCTCCATGTCATCTCCACACCCAGCTTTGTAGGTTCAGAATGTGGAGAATGAGGGTTATGTTGCAATCCTTACTTGCTGGAGGTATCAACACTTCCCTTGGTACCTGGGTAGGTGGAGAAGACAGATGATGAATCCATCAGTGATACTGGTGTAGAACATAACAGACCCTGTAGTAAATGTTCTGCTGAAATGTACGCCTGCAAGGTATCCAGGGTGCAGATGTACCACACCATGCTATGCAGCACCCCTTTCTTTCCCCTTTGTAGTCGCTCCCGCAGGAGATTTAAACGC
>WAAB01021014.1:44438-59227 GCA_013389865.1 Piaya cayana | reverse complement strand
CTAAATCAAATTCTAACATTAGGAACCTGAAGGGCACCAGTGGAGCTGTTGAGAATCTTTCCTTTGTCTTCTGCAGGTTTTATACAAGAACTGGGGAGGAGGGAAGCAAGGACACCACATCAGACAAAGGCAGTTGCTCTGTAGGTACATATATTGGCGAGAGTTTCACAGTTCTGTTTCTGTCTTCAGTGTAACAGGGTTACAAAGAAAAACAGGGTCTTTTCTGCAAGAAAGGCTCAGGAGCTACACTGACTGTCCTCGCCACGCTTTCACAATCATTGAGGTACCTAGATTAACCACCTCATTTTCTCTAATAAAATACTGAGGTTTTTAGTCAAATTTCAAGTATCGAACAAAAACAACCAACATTTGAGGGGGTTTTAAATTCATGTCTCAGTTAAACAACACTGGTGGGGTTTTTTTCTGGAACTAAACGGCTACTGACTTATATTAGCATAAAATATTTTGTACTGTTTCTACAAGATTCTCTGAAAGCAAACTTCTGCTTTTGGTCTTCTCCTGTATCTAGATGTCTAATATTTTGCTAAAATCTGGTTAGAGTAAATAATACTCAAAACCAACCGTGATTTGTTAAAGCCTTCATATGGTCTTACTTAGTACTTGTTCTGTGTTTCTGTTTGAATGCATAAATTTTGTTGTCGCTTGACTCAATACGCGAGGGTGTATAAAAAAAGAAAAAGTGAGCTCTCAGCACTTCCTCCGCTAAAAATGCCTTCAGCAGCACATTTTGGCTAGACAGCCATTTAGCTTTCATTTGCTGGTCAACAAGTTTGCTTTTAAAAACCTTGACAGGAGAGTCGGGCACGCACTCGTGTCCGTTCGTGGCGCTCTTCCGAAAGACATGTCACGAACTGGCAGGGTAGCAGGGCAGAGCGCCTGGCGTTGCTGCTTATCCCGTCTTCCCAACCAAACATAGCTGCAGGGTACGCAGGAGCTGTTCCCATTAATATTGGTTTCCCCACTAGGCGTTTATGTAAACTGACAGCTCTGGCAGCAGACATGACTTCTGCATAGTCATCAATGATTGCTTCTAAAATTTCATTAAAGTGGAGAACACACCGACAGCGGTGTGTGCAGATTTGAAGTGGCACGGTTTCATTTTTTTTTCACATGTGAGGAGATAATCTGTTTTGTGCTGTGGTGTTTTGCATACAGCCTTTGCAATAATTTATTGGCTGCTATGGCATCCAGGCACCTTATTTTTTAAGAAGTAGAATGCATTTTAAAAAATATGTCTCCCTAGTATTATTATTTTTAATTTGCTTTTGGCAACTGAATTTTCTTCTCCGCTGCAAAGAATAATGAAACAAGATGGATTTGCTGGATTCTAGTTGACTTAAAAAAAAATAAAATCGCAATGGCGATTTACACGTTTCACCTTTACATCGAGATTTTGAATATTTACCATAACTGGATTAGTTTCTAGTTATGTGCAGAACTGACTGGAAAATAAACTGGCATCCTGATTTACATTCATTCTGCATCAGTGGTTCCCCTGTCAAATTTGTTCAGTGTGGAAGATATGGCCGAGAGCTGAGTTTGTGTATTACCTGTTACTGCAGGCAAGAGCCTGAAGTATGTGTTGGCCCAAATCCCTGATGTGTATAAGAAATGACATATGGCTATACAGAGAATACAAATATTGGCATTAAAATATACTTAGCGTTCAGTCAGGAAGAGGGCTGAGGGGGATGTTTTGCACCTAGATAGCCATGAGCACTCATTTATAGGGTGAAAATAGCTGCTGAATGGAAGGTGACCTCAGCGTGTTGTTACCAGGTAGCTTCCTTAGAGAATTCCTGCCCTGTGAGGCAGAGATGTTGGGTTTGGGGGATGTGAAAAGCTTGTGCTTTGTGACCGTGCTGCCACTTGATCAGGCACCAAAGGAACTTGCTGTTAGCATTGTGCAGGACAGCTAAAATCTTCCCTTCCAGCCAAAGATGTGTGACTTGGAGGGGCAAAAATTTCAAGCTGTCGTTCTTTCTCTTAATGGCCTCAAGCTCTGCCAGGGGAGATTTAGGCTGGACATTAGGAAAAAAAATTTCACAGAAAGGGTCATTGGGCACTAGAACAGGCTGCCCAGGGAGGTGGTTGATTCACTTTCCCTGGAGGTGTTTAAGGCACGGGTGGACGAGGTGCTGAGGGACATGGGTTAGTGTTTGATAGGAATGGTTGGACTCGATGATCCGGTAGGTCTCTTCCAACCTGGTGATTCTATGATTCTCTTAATACTTTTTCCTCCCCATGGATTTGTTTATACGTATAGCTAACTATGGGCTGCAGTACTCAGTGGAAGTTAAGAAAAAAATGATTCCGTGTGCTTGTAAAATACACATCAATAGTAAGTGCTTTATGATAAGAAAAGACTTCCCGTGCTTATTTTCCATCCTTACTTTCCCAGTTTCATGCAAAACGTCTTTCTTTCCTCAGTTCTAATACCAGACAACCAGTCTGGGGAGCCTTTTGTTCTTTGTTGGCTCACATATGTCTGACTCCTAGGCAGAATCTAGTCCTGTTTAATACAGGAGAGGTCTTTCCCATATATTACAACACATTGTATTCTGAGAACCTCTGTCCAGGAATTATTTGTTTCATCACTACTTTTTTTCACCCTAGCATCAGGTAAATTTTTAGTAGAGAAGTTTAAGTCTACTTNACGTCTTTCTTTCCTCAGTTCTAATACCAGACAACCAGTCTGGGGAGCCTTTTGTTCTTTGTTGGCTCACATATGTCTGACTCCTAGGCAGAATCTAGTCCTGTTCAATACAGGAGAGGTCTTTCCCATATATTACAACACATTGTATTCTGAGAACCTCTGTCCAGGAATTATTTGTTTCATCACTACTTTTTTCACCCTAGCATCAGGTAAATTTTTAGTAGAGAAGTTTAAGTCATACTTTATTCTGCTGTTCACTGTTTCCATCATTGAGTTGTCCTGTACAAACCTCACATCCTTATGTATAGAATCATGGAATATTTAGGGTTGAAAGGGACCCTAAAGATCATCTGGTTCCAACCCCCCTGCCACATGTAGGACCCTCCTGCCATAGGCCAGCATTATAGTCTCACCGACAGATTTGTGTTGGTATTATTGCAGATTTATATTTATGATTTTTAATTCTTCCTCTCCCCATCTAATAGAGAGTGGAAAGGCTACAAAGGTAGATTTAGTACAAGCATTTCAGCTTGAGCTAGGTAGATTTGTTAAAAGGCAGAATAATAAATTCGGATGTAAAGCTATGCTAACACAATTATAAAGTTTTATAGACCTCTGCTAGAGCAGCTACCTCACTTTCCAGCATTGTGCTTCATGGATGTGTATTAACATTCATAAAGCTTGAGCACTATGGACAGAAGCAGTGACATTTGGGAAGGCTGTCACTGACCTATTCTCATGTCCCAAATCCTGATCATCTCCTGGTGCTGCCCACTCGTGGTTAGTGAGTTGTGTCATCACTAAAATCATGTGTTTATGACACTTCTTAGTAAAATCCATGAGATGTCAAGCAATGCAAGATGGACTGTGCCCTCCTCCTCAGGGAAGAGTAGCCCTGAACTGTCTGCAGCTACCTGCACTTTTATTTCAACAATAAACAGACACACCTACTGTCCTCATTCTCTAGGCATCCTTCGCAGAAATGTGAGAATAAGGTAGATACAAAAGTGACCTAATCTCGGCTGAGATGAAGTAGCTGAAACTGGAGGTTTTGTTTCCACACAGATTTCTGTGTAACACAACCCTCAAAATAGTAGCAGCAAAGAGAGATAGATGTTTAGGCAGGATTTGAGTGTCCCTGGTGGCTTCAGAAGAAAGTGAATCACTTCACCTGTGTTTCAGACTATAAATAAGCTCACCAATTGCATTGCTCCTCCAGCTGCTGGTTGTAAAGGCTGCAACAGGAACCAGTTCCAGCACATGGGTGCTCTTCACCACCTTGTCTACTGGTTATGGGAAGGCCAGGGGTGATGTATCTTTCTGTGTCTGCTGCAAGGTGTTTCTCCTAGGGTCTATAATGTGCTTTGGAGGGCTGGAATCTGGGCAGACTTATAAGTGAAAGGAGCATAAACATGTGCTGGGCTCTTCTCCCAAGTGAAAGGGAACAGGACAAGAGGGAAAGGCTTCAAGCTCCGCCGGGGGAGATTTAGGCTGGACATTAGGAAAAAAAATTTCACAGAAAGGGTCATTGGGCACTGGAACAGGCTGCCCAGGAAGGTGGTTGAGTCACCTTCCCTGGAGGGGTTTAAGGGATGGGTAGATGAAGCACCGAGGGACATGGGTTAGTGTTTGATGGGAATGGTTGGACTCGATGATCTTGTGCGTCTCTTCCAATCTGGTTATTCTATGATTCTATGTCACCAGTGTAGTGGCACGTGCACAGCTTTGTGTTGTGATTCCCAGGGAAGTCTTCAACTGACTTATTAAAAATTATCTTTACTTTTGCGTTATTCTCTTGTTAGAGTTGCTTTGCAAGTGACATCAAATACCGAGGGAAGAAAAAGTGCATGAGGAGTTCACAGTTTTTACATCATAATGTTTGTGAGGGAAATGTATGATAGAACTGAGTGATCGCTATTTAAATAAAATTATCTAAAAGTGTAAAAGTTCAGAAATAATGTAAAGGGAATAAACAGGAAAGTGAAAAGGCTTAAAAAAGGCAGATGTGAAAAGAGGCTATTTGGGACACCTTGCTGATCTGTGAATTAACAGTAAATCTTTCAGCCTATCTAATATCAAAAGTCCAGCACCTCTTATTCCTTTCCACCAGTGAAACATTTCGAAGACCTCATGCCAAGGTAATTCTGTTGTGTGTCCGTTCATGGTAACATGGGCAGGCCTGTTTTGTTTATGGGGGTGTCACATTTCTCAAGGAAAATGAATGCTTTGGTATACTCAGTTCTTAATTTGCTATAAACTTGTATCTACCATCCACATGTTTTATCGGAATAGAAATGAAATCAGGACATGGGAGAATGAAATTGCTTCATTCTAGTATTTGACCAGCTTATCTGTGGTTAATACGGTGCTGAACATTCTGTTTAAATTACGTCTGCATAGGACAACTTGAAATAATCTACCCTCAAAGAAAAGCTGTTTCCAAACCCCAGGGGGTTAGCAGTTGTCATTTGAGCTAATGAAAAAAATTACCTTCAGCTACCTAGAACCTACAGGGATTCTGAGTAATGGCAATGGGCAAGGTGCACTGGCCCGAATCCAATTACTGCAAAGAATTAAACTGAACTTTAAATGTCTGCTGGACAGTAACCAGAGGTGGCACCGAGTCTGTAGGTGCTTAACTATTACTTTCCAACGTCCATTTTGGATTCTGTGTGAAAGGGAACAGAGAAGGGTGAGAATGTGAGAAGACAGGCAGGTAGGAGCATATGAGAATAAACAAAAGGTTTGTCTTAGAGAAGTGCCAAGTGAGCAAGAGGAAGAACTGAAGAAAGGTATTATTTTATAGGCATTGGGGAAGCTTGAAAGAAAACAAATGTACACCATATAACATTTTAGAATCATAGAATCACCAGGTTGGAAGAGACCCACTGGATCATCGAGTCCAACCATTTATTACATACTTTGGATTCCCTCACCCTATTCAGGCCTCCTGCAAAATCATTCCCTTAAAAGCACCCCACATTTTTCTTGAAGCTTGTCTCTTTTCATTCCACATGAAAAGTAGTAAAGTTTCAGCAGATAGATGAGGNAATAATAAAGGGGATTTAGATAGAGGGCGTGATTTCTTGATAAGGACGTTGCTTTTTAGAAAGTGACTGTAATCAAGGGAGCTTTATAGTGGCAACTCTCCCTGCTATTAGCTGAGGAAAATAATGACAGGAACACCAGTGGGGTGAAGAAGGAAACTTCTTTACTGTGTCCCAGTCTTCTATCCTTTTACTCATACATTACAGAGTGCCCTCTGAGAGATAAGGCACAACAGTAGTGGGAACTCAGAGAGGATTCAAAACAATAATTTATCGCCATCCCTAACAGAGCTTTCTCAGGCAGTAGGGAGGTAGAAGTAATTGTTAAACTCTAGACTTATTAAATTCAAGTTTCTACTGTTCAGATATGTCTACCTTGTGTTCAGGAGAATGGTTGAAACCATTTTAAATTAGTCATTCGGTATGTTCTTTCAACAAGAAGTAAAATAGGAGTGGAAATGTACAAAAATATTTGTGAACATGTTAAAAAAGGAGAATGCCATTTTCTAAACACTATGATCAAAACTGTGTACTTTTTATCTGGTTTTCTCTGTTAAGGTAGCCATGAATAATAAGCTTAGTGATTCCTAAATCCTAAATTTACAATACCAAAATTTGTAAGATTTATTTTAAAAGCATGCTCAGTCACATTTCCCAGTTGTGGCCAGCTTCCAGAGGAAACATCTGGTTTATTTTAGAAGTCAGGATATTATGTTTCAGTAAGAAGCTGCAAATGAACGATTGCTTGAACACAGCCAGTAAGCAGTTGCATTTTTTTCATAATAACTTGTATAGGAGCTCCGAGTCAACTCCATGTAGACAGCAAAAACGTTATCTGCATGTGGTCTTACAATTAATAGTGTAGATAGTCCATAGACAACTTATGATATCATTAGCAATACTATAAACATATTAATAAAGGTCTAGAAGACTCAGGAGTTGAAAAAGTTAGTAAAAGCTAAAAAATAATATGGCAAATGGCATGGTAATGATGTTTAGATATTCTTTGATGGCCAAGTAACCACTTTAAGAGAATGCGGAGCTCTTCTGAGTTCCTATTTGACAACAGCACGTTGATACTAATAAAATAAGGATGATACCAATGGAAAACTAATTAATCATAGAATCATAGAACAACCAGGTTGGAAGAGACCCACTGGATCGAGTCCAACCATTAAATTAATGGAGACACACAAAATCTGTGACATGCAGAAGGACACCAGGAAGGGCTACTTTAAGTAGTAGGATGCTTCAGTTAGTTGAAAAAATATTTGTCATTGTCCTTATGCTAGTCTTTGGGTTTTGGTGTTGTTTTTTTTAAAAAAAAAATATATGGTAATTATTTTAGGTTTTCTATGTTGTATTTAATCTCGCAATATCGGTGTTCCCCCTGGTTTAAAACAAGAATGTTACTCTGACCTATCTCAGAGAGAAAATATTATAAATTTTCTAAGCCTTTTCTGTTACAAAATTTACCGTTAAATACCTGACATATGCAGATAACCCGTGCATGGATTAGTCTGGTATCAAGGTTCTTTTGTTGCTATTGCTTTTATCTAACATGCCTTGCATGAGCAAAATTTTTCTTAGTCATGCTGATCCTCTTAATGTCCCTGGTACAGCGGAATATTGCAAAGAAACCTAAAATCGCTGATTCCTTTAGACTGTCCCTTTACTTGAGGCTTAGTACAAGAATATAATCTTCCTGACCCTGTGTCATTGCCAAGAGGTAACTGGTGTGTGAATGTAGCAAATAAAAGATATTGTAAAGATGTTTTAGTGGTCTAGAAGTCTAGTCGAGTTTTCTGTAGACATAACACAATTGCATGTTGTTTTAATTACATTTCACGTGTATAAAATCAATCCTTCAAACTTGATATGACTGCTGATTTGGATTCATCATGTAGCAGCACATTTTAATTCTCCAGTGAGGTTAATAACTTCATGAATCCATTGTTTAAGTAATTCCTTAAATCCTGAATGCTTACACGAGCAACTTTACCGGCTTATATTTCCTTTTCTTGAAATATATTGCAGGGAATACCTTAGAGCCTACTTCATTAAGTTTCATTGTAAAAAGTTCTGTGCCACAGGAAGGAAGAACACTAATCTGTAATATTTGTTTTAAAGGAAGACCTTAATTTTGTACTTGAAAAATTGCAGTCAGTATCTCTCAACTTGATTAAAAGCACCAATAGGTTCTCACATTCTGCTGCTGCTGAAGTCAGGGAAAAGAGATTCCTCTTCCTTGAGGGTCCGTGTGATACCAGGATTAAAATAAAGCTAATTAAGAAAATGTTGATTCATCAGTATTTTCGTTTCAAGTTGATATAATGTGGAAGGCTGGATGTTTGCTATGAAATTATATACATAGAAACATTTTCAAACCACAGCATCCTCCAGATCTGCAATTGTGAGAATCTGCAGCAGCTCCCACTGGTAATTCAACTTTGAGGATGTTTTTAGGGTAATCGAGCACCCACGGTGTCTCTTATAGTCTGGGTAGAGTAAAAAATGCTCTGAATTTCTGAGAATTAGGGGGTTTTTTTAAATTATGTTGAGTTTGCAAAGATGGAGCTGAAGAAAGATAGACCTGAGAGTCAAACTAGGCTCTGTGGAGTCACATAGTTGCTTTTGAAATGCTACATCATTTAAAGAAATCCTGTGGGTTCTTAATGAATAGAATTGCTTTCAGTGTTGGTGGTAAGGTTTAATTCTTCTGCTATAGCTGGCTTAGTAAAATTCTTTCACTGACGATGCTGGGTGATCTACCCCAGTTAGAAAGTACTGATTTTCTGAAAAGTCCATTTGGGGAAATGTTTTTACGTGTTTGCTTATAATTCTGCTGCTATACCTATAAGCTAGAGTTCATCTTGCTGACATAGCTTAAAGAGCTACATAAAGCTGTGAAATGGTTCAAAGGAGATCTTTCAGCGAGCACCGGAAGAAAATTGAAGGGGGAATGAAGTTTTTTTTTTTAAGAAGCTAAATTCTTTGGGATTTATGTCAGCTTATTGCCTACACGACATTGATGCTTTATCTAAATGTCTTTTTGGCTTCGTGTTTAAGGGCTTAATTCATTAAATTATTGAGCTCAATAGGTCAAGCGATGCATATTCAGGAGGTTTAAAGACGTTTTCACAGCTAAAAAATTGCAAGAAATTGCATCTTAACACCTGGTTTAGAACTGCTAAACTCGTAGAAATTCCTAAAGCATCAAATGTAAAAATATCACTGTTTGCTGTGCTTGGTCTGCATCTATAACAAAAGGAACTTTGTGATCTTTTAGCAAGACTCCTCCCAAAACACTGTATGGGAAATGCTACTTGTGCATGAGTTAATTTTCTTCCAGATAAACTTTTGCTAGACTGCAGAAGAAAATAAACATGAGCATTTCTAAAGTGTCTTGAAAAGGCACATCCCCACTGCTCCTATTTTCCAATAGGGAAAGGAAGGAAGACAATATTCTGAAAGGTTTCTGCTCCATTTCTTTATTCTGTGTGTGATTTTTTTTTTCAGCTAAAATGGTTTGGAAGAGTCAACCTTCCTGCCCACAGGTGATTTGGGGTGAGAGTGGTCAGAAAACTGCTAGAAATGATAAAACGTATAATGATAAAAGATTTGGGAGTTCTATTGAAAAGACCATATGACCAGTTGCACTTCTATTACTTATCGTGTCTGAAATCTTGACTTCTTTGCTAGTCTGCCACAGAAAGCCAGGAACCTCTCTATTTGAACAAGAAATTAGGTTCATGAGCAGAAGCACCCAGTAACCTGTGAAGAAGGAAAACAAGAGTAGACCTCAAAAGCAATAACAGGAATCACAGGTAACTGTATTAAAGAAATGCAGCCCCAGTTTCTTGTCAGATGCAGATTTATACTGAGCATAAAGGCTCTTGGCTTTGGAGAAAGAGCCTGAAAACTAGCAAGGATACTGAATACAGGTGGGATGTGATGGCATCAGCTAGTGGCTTACACAAAGGACACATGGTTCCCAGAAAGGTTGCTACATTCATTTAATTATGTTTAAGTAGTCTTGGATTGTGTTCACAATCCATATTACAAGAGAAATTTGATATTTTTCCTGTCATTCAAGGAATGGTGTTGAATATACTCTGTTGCTTGGATAGTTATTTCTGAACGAAATGTTCTGAGTGCAACCTCTGTAGCTCTACAGCAGTGATTTAACATCTCCTAGGCTTACATTTCTATAAATAGAGTTGATTGTGAATTTTCTGTGAACAGGCTTTCAGTTTGCTTTGCTTTTTTTTTTTCAGAGGGAAAATGTGTTTCCTCTCAACTTCAAATCTTCACAGTGGATAATATAATTTTGAAGTGCTATTTCTATTGCTGTTAAAGCTTCTCTGTGAAAATATTTTACTTAAATTCAATTCTAGTATCTATCTGGCTTCAGCATCCAGCGTGCGCCTGCACAGTCTAAAGCTGATATCTCCACAAAATGGTGAGGCCAGGCAGGCACCCAGCACGGCATTTACCGTACAGATACTTTGATTCAGAACACAGGGGAAGTTCAGATAGTTCTATTCCCTATTTCAGACAAAAGCAAATGAGGAAAGATCAAATTTTCTCTATTGCAGAAGTCCTTCATGTACAACTACCTCTGTTACTATGTCCTCTGTGGTTAGACTCAATGATCCAATGGGTCTTTTCCACCCTAGTGATTCTCTGATTATTGAATCTCTGTCACGACACAAATGCTACACAATTGGAACAAGTTTTGTGAGGAATACTTAGGGCTTTTTGGGGAGGGAGGAGGGTAGTAATAATAATGATCGTAAAGGAATCTCTTTGGTCAGCCACATGCTTAATCAAAGTACCTGCGTATGGTATTTAGTTTCTCTTGTAGAAAATACTGGACTTAGTCAAAGGTGAAATAATTATTTCTCTCTTTGTGTTTAATTTTCCTGTTTTAGTAGTTTTGACAGAGAATATGCTTACCTTGAAGGGGTATCTAGAAGTTTTTCTATAGAAAGAGGTTACTTTAGGAACTCTTTAGTTTAACGACATTGATGCTTCTAGTTTTTTATCATAGAATTTCATGTATATGGGTTTCAGGGGACACTGGTGTTTCATGGAATCATAGAACAACCAGGTTGGAAGAGACCCACTGGATCATCGAGTCCAACCATTCCTATGAAAATTCTATTTATGACAGATTCTTGCCTGTGTAAGTATGCAGGCAGTAAGAACTATTCAATAATCTTTTTTTTTAACATTTGAGTATTTACATTTAATTTCTTTTTCTTCTTCTTAACAGGAGAGTAGGAAAAGTTATGTCTGACAGAATATTCCTCACAACACGTCAGCTTTCAGCAAGGAAAAGAAATCAGCTTATTCTTAATTTCAGGCATCAGTCTAGCTCCTTGAGTTTCTGTAGGATTCACTGGTTCCCTACCTTAAAGCACATCAGTTACTTCTCTATGTATGTTTATCTGTATTGTGTAATGCAGTGTAAGAGTATATCATCTCCCTGAAGATTACAGGGAAACTCTGGAAACAGGAGGCATAATAGAAGGATGTCAGAATAAGCACTTTGCCGGTCCTGTAATGTTAGTCTAGATTGTTTTGTGACCACTTATGAAGAATATACATCAGGATGTTAAATTACTTGTGAGCAGAAAAACAAATCTGTTCTTAATGAGAGATTTCTTAGAATAAATCCGCTAATAAGCCTCTAGTCCTGGGTGGTTATTTTCCTTAAGATTTTAATTCTTATGCTTTTAAGACCTAGGTTTTAAGTAAAAAATGGCTGATTAATGCACTTAATGCTGTCTGAGGAATAGAAGATTAGAAGTTTTGTGGTTTATTGCTTTCTATTTATTAATAAAATGCATTAAAACTGCTTGAAATCCAACATAACAATACATTATGCTCATTTAAAGTATCATATCTCATAAAGTATATGTAGAAAGACATGCCAACATTTCAAACAGCGCATCAGGAAGGAACTTTGCAGAATCTGAAGGGAACAATCAGAGATGCAACATTTTCAGGTAAGACATGGATGTTGGTATGAAAGTGCTTGTGTGTCTTTCTCCTGATAAAATCCAGCAAAAATGACACCCTCCAGCACCTGTTTTATGGACACTACTATGCATGTGAGGGTTTGCTGGACTTCATCTTTCCAAAGATTTTTCCTTCTGCTGCTGCAATAGATCCTCTTTGCTTCTTTTTTTATTACTAGTATGTTGAGTTTCTTTCAGTAGACAAGAAAAAGAAACAGGAATTCTGTCATTAATTTAAGGCGGTTGTATTTTGCTAGTTAACCAGTTTACCACGATGTAAAGATAAGTAATGGGCTTATGAATGCTGAAGAGTAATTAATTCAGTAACTATATTAAAGACAGAGCCCTGACATAAGTAGCCTGCATTACTAGTCATTCCTCTTCACTATGAGTAATTTAATAAAGCATATGTTAAATGTAAATAAACATTTGAATTCATGCACCAGGTGTACTTTTAACAACTTGGTTTTCATCCAAATAAAAAAAAAATAAGTTTTCCCTCTTCATCAGTCTAGTCCACCATTGTACAGTACTGCTAATAGGCATAGACTTCATCCTGAAAATATTTAACCTCACTCTTTGTAGTGAATATTTAGCCTTTGTTATTTAGTTATTCTGGTTTAAAAAAAAACAATTTTTTTTTCAGAAAAAAAAGGAAGAAATATTAAGCATGATATACTTATACATACTGAGCTGCATGTGGAGAGGTGTCCGTTTAAGCAGCTGTAGATTCAGATATCTGGCCTCTGTGCTCCGCAAAATATATTAGCAGCTGGGTGCATTTTAATCAGTAAAAAACTGCAGGGAAATGTCTCTAATGTGATCGTATATGACCGTGGATTACTCTTATCCTTTGGAAAGGCTGGGCTGATATTAGCTCATGGTGTTTCCATAAGCGAATTTCCGCTTAGTTGGCAAACAGTATTAGCAATTTGTGCAATTATTTTATTTGCTTGGGAAGTAATATGCTGGGTGGGAGTGTTTGCTTACAGTTTAAAGAAGCCCCTGTGGGTTTGCTTTGCAGTTGTACTTAGTCCTGTGAATAAGTCTTACACACAAGCCTTTGAAATTGTAAGCTCCAAAATCTTTACATCTGTAAATCCTGATTTACGATGACACAAGGGCAGGATTTTGATTATGTCTCTATTGTTGATAACATTGCGAGATTATTGCAAAGGAGGACTTGGGCACAGGAGCTCATCAACCTAGCAGGGAATAGGACAGTCCAGTGTCCAAGGAAGGGACTTCCTTGGAAGACAATTTAATAAAATAATGCAACAAAAACCAAAGGAAATATTCCAGCATCATGGGGAATATCATGGGCACTGAAAGCATGTGCATGGGGTTGAGCACGGGGCTGCCCTCTCATGCACACTTAGACATCAGCTAAGTGACTTCAGGGAATTTTATCAAAACTCTGTAGATCCCATGAAAGGGCAAAAGTGATAGAAAAATAATATTATCCTAAATGCACTTTTGATAAGTGATTGAAGTGTGTAATGCAGGGAAATCTGCCTTTTACAAGGTGTTTGGTAAGTCCACCTGCTGGGCTGCTTGCTTACCTAGTGTGGGTTTTTCCTTTAAATCCAATGGAAATGGTGCAATATAAGCAGAGGAGAACTCAAAGAATACCAATCATGTTTACTGTATGAAAGACGAAAGCAATTATAAAAACACATTGTGTTTAGTGAATATTTTAGCGTAAATACCTACCATTGATTCTCCCAGGCAGCGGTGACCAAAACGGCATGATGTGCACTGTTGAGTACCTCTTTTTTTTGGGAAGTTTAAATTGATTTAGTTGTTTATTTCACTTTTGAAAATGTACTTTATACTTTACTGCCTAAAGAAGATGGAGATTGTCATAAAAAGCTGGGGATGATTAGCAGTGGCTACCTCTGTTGAAGAAAGAGCTATTGAAGCTGGATGTCAGGAAAACCTTCTTGATAAGGGCAGGTAGATCAATTTCTAAAAGGCTGACAATGAACATTCCACCTCTTTAAATCTTGAAAGCCGGGTCTGGATATTTTAGCTGAATATATATGAATATTCTACTTTAGCCTCAAAGTTTCTGGATTTGATGTAAGAATTACGACATGACATTTTCTGACCTCTCTTAAATGGAAGGTTAAATCTGTCGATCACACTGATCTCTTTGGGTCTTAAAATCTTGAAATCGATTCCAAAGAACCTAGCTGCCAATTAGCTGCTGTGCTTGGGATACAAATCTTCAGCTGAGAGCTTCACACACCCATGATGATTTAACTTCAGTTCCTGGAAAAAGTTGAGAATAATGTTCAGTTAATTGCTAACCAAATGGGACTGTTCTTCATTTAACTCACATTTTTTCTTTACAACTTCTGGATCCATAGTTTTCATGTTAATTATTTGCTGTAAGACTTTGTTTTAGCCCTGTTTCCTTTCAGCTCACAGGATAGTGAACAAGGCACGTGGGCATTGATGCTCAACTCATCCTCGAGCGTTAGGATTAAATCCACATGAAGTTATTTTGTTTATTTGCATTTTTCATTTGCATTGGGTATTACTATAAAAACTAGTTTGTTTTTAATTTGTGTGAGGTTTTGTTTGTTCATTTGCTTTCTAGTGTCTTTAATATATAATGTTTTCTATTTTGTTGTACCCCTTCTTTGTCTAATAGGGGTAACGCAGCTCCGCGGGGAATTGAGGTGAGCTTACTGATTCAGAAAGAAGAGAGGATTCATGTTTGGCAGCAGCACAGAGTTATGCTGGCTTAAGGTGAGAATGACCTAATGTTTGTCATCTGTTGTTTATTCTCTGCTGAAAGAAGAGATCTTGTTGTGGATGGCTGGATTGGAGGTTTTAATGTTTGTGTCACTGTGTATTTATGGAGTTGTTTTGCACATTTCAGGGAAGATAGTGAGGTTTATGCACTGATCCTTGGAGATGTTGCATTTTCGGTGAGGATAAGGTTTCCACGGGAGAGGGATGAGGTGATAGTGTTTTACTGCCAGCTTCACCCTTGGTAGGAGCCATGGCCCCAGACTCTGGAACAATTGC
>WAAB01021014.1:27824-44366 GCA_013389865.1 Piaya cayana | reverse complement strand
CAAGAGGGAATGGTCTCAAGCTCTGCCAGGGGAGATTTAGGATGGACATTAGGAAAAAAAAATCACAGAAAGGGTCATTGGGCACTGGCAGAGGCTGCCCAGGGAGGTGGTTGATTCACCTTCCCTGGAGGTGTTTAAGGCACGGGTGGATGAGGTGCTGAGGGACATGGTTTAGTGTTTGATAGGAATGGTTGGACTCGATGGTCTGGTGGGTCTCTTCCAACCTGGTTGTTCTATGATTCTATGAAACACCCTTGAAAACACCCTAGTGTTATAATTAAGGAAGGAGGTTTACTTTTTTTGCGTGGATATTTTGAGAAACAAGTCAACCTGCAACACCAAACTGACAAAGGATTGCTTCAGACCGTAAGGTAGGAGTGAAACTTCTTCTCAAGAAGCAGCAGGAATCTCTTTGGTTGAAAATACAGAACAAGATAAACACCACGTTCCCTTCTGGGTCAGCTGCCTGTGCAGACCTCTGTCAGGACTGTTTCTAACATTTAT
Source organism: Piaya cayana (assembly GCA_013389865.1). Taxonomy (NCBI): domain Eukaryota; kingdom Metazoa; phylum Chordata; class Aves; order Cuculiformes; family Coccyzidae; genus Piaya; species Piaya cayana. The sequence goes on along the minus strand of WAAB01021014.1, from coordinate 43,862 downwards.
GCACACTGCACAATTTAGGATCATATAGCTTTCTTTTTTTCCCTTTTTTTTTGCTTTAACCTTGCTGTTCGAGATAAATTGTAGCAAAATGGGATAGCATTTTGAATGCTGTAATCATACATATCATACTTAAATATCCTGGAGTGTCATTCATCTCCTAATTTTTGGCTATCGGTAGCATTTATGACCCACTTTTGTTGCTCTTGAAATCATAGCTGCTGGAACAGAGCACCATAAGAGGTTGTCAGAAGTCTTTTAAACAGCGAACCCTTTTTTTTCAGCATCTCAATTTTTAAAAATTTTTTTTACCTCTTTCTTTTAGGGAGAAGACAACAGGCAGCAGTTTTGGATCATGACTGCTCCTGCTTCTCCCCTGACTATTCTTATTAAAAGAGGTGCTAACATTTTAAGCATAACATTAAAAAAAAAAAATCTTGAAAATTGTTCAGCCAATTTCTTATTTAGTTTAATGGGTACCACTAATTGCCTTTGAAAAACCTAAACCAAACTATTCATTTTTCTCTCCCTCGTTCTTTGCCAAGTATTTTATCAATAAATTTAATTAAACAGATCACAAAAGAACCCAGAAATAGGAATACAAAAGACATTGGATTTTTTGTCAGATATGAACAAACTAATTAGCCTTCAAATTAGTTATGTTAAAAAATGATGGTTTTATTACACATCTCTAGCGCTTTTTCTTAAAACTAAAGAATGAAGAAATACCAAATGTCAAAGAATATATAATAAAACTTTCAGAACGTAGAAAAAATATTGCTAAATCTTACTGATGTGTTGTTTATGAAGAAAGAAATACAGTATTGAAATTATAATGAGAACCTACATTATTGAATCTTCATCTAGTTATAGAAACAAGGGAATTTGTACTATTTTCTAGAGGTATTTAAATTTTTTCTTGTATGGTTTTGTGGTAGCAGGTTTTTTTCAGGTTCTGTTTTTACGAGTCTGCTTTCTCTCTGTCTCATATTTGAGTGCTGAGGATCATCTGAGTCAAAGCCATTAACTTTCGCATGGTTTTCAATCAAGACCTTTGCAAAATGGCCAATTTCACAATAGCTTTAATGGGAAATATAGATTGCTTTGTATTTGATTTAGACCTCACCCCTTTGCTTCTTTTCTTTTCCTCACCTCAGGTTATAAAGCTTTGCATGATTTTTCTGAGTCTTTTCTTAGTATGAACGTGCAACTTGGGCAGTTGGTCTGCCTCTTAATCATGCTTGACCCACGCTGAAAATCATTAGTGTTATTTCTAGTGATGTATTTGCAGTTGACATCCTGAAAATGAAAACATCCAATGGGAAACCCTGACCCTGCAGGGGTTAAGGAAAAATTCCTATTCAGTGACCATTTTTTCCTATATATCTAGGTATGCAGGTCTAAATATAATTAAATATTAGATCTTAATTTATCTCCAGCTCGACTTTAATAGAAATGTTGGTAATCTTTGTTAGAAGTAGTGACTGTAGCTGTTAGAGGTGATATATGATATTTTGTAAACAGTTTACTTTTTCCAGGGAGATTTTCCTATGTGGGATTTTAGTCCTGAGTCAGTCCAATGGAAGTGGATGTGTCAGTCCTCTTTAATGGTATTACTTAAAGAACTGGGATGCTGATTCCTTTTTCCATGCTGTCAGAGCCAATTTCTGCTGAGGCAGTGATAGCACCTGAAGCCAGGAGTTATAGAGCCGAGGTTTCCTTAAAAGCATTTCCTAGAGTTATTACTGCCTTTTATTATTGCATTCATTTAAGAAATACGCTTTGCTGTAGTACCTAGGCTCTCCAATATTTACCTGACTATTAAACTAACTGTACACGATATATGAACAAGTGACAATAGGGTTTTGATGGATGAGGTGTGGGGTTTTACTGCAGAAGAACTGATTTCCACTCATTTCACTTACAGGTGTTCTCACTGGCTGGAAGGAAGAACACGCAGAGTAAAAAGGCATTGAAGAGGGTGCATGGATGTGATTTTTCTTCAGAAGTGATTTTGTTGTTCTTTTGGCCTGCAGCTGGCAGGAAGCGTTGCTCCTTTCAAACATATAATCTAAAAGCATCTGAAAAAAGTGAAGGTAATGGGCACAAGAAAAAAGGTTTATTTTAAACACTCATCCTGACTACGACAATTATTTCTGACTGCATCATTGAAGCCTTATGTAAAAATTGAACCCCTATGTAAGTCATGTCATAGTTTTGCTCTCAGAACAGTTTCCAAGGAGTCCTAACACATTAACAGGCAGGGCTTGTGATGCTAGTGATGTTTCACACTTCAGGAGTTTTCTGAATTTAGTATTTGTGTGTAATTTACAAAAGCACGTTTTTTTCCTTGCTACAACTGTCCCTCAAGGCTTCAGCAGATCTAATACACAATTACACTTCACAGTCTACCCACACCCAAGCACAGAGTCTGCACGTCACATAGATTCAAAAGAAGAGGAATAGAAATTGTCTAAATCAAAGAGAATTAAAGAGTAAAAAAAGTGAAAAAGATAATCTAATGTGGTCCTGGAGTCCTCCTTATTTTACAGAAGGCTTCTTCCATGGGTTTGTCTTGTAATCCTTTTGTTTCATTTCGACCTCCTGTATTTTTCAGTGACCTACGTAGTTTTGGGCTGAGAACACCCTCAGGACAAAGGGTTCAAAGCAGAATTTAACTTCCTGAATACCACATATAATAGCCAGAGCCTGGACTGCAAACCATTGTCCTCTGAGGTTTCATGGTTTAATCAAACCTCTTGAAACAGGAGTGTGGGATTGAAAATGGTGAGTGAGGGTGCAGATGTTTCCTGCTCCCAATAGTCAGTTTGTCTTCCCTTTTTTCGGCTGGTGTCGATGGACTTGATGATGGTTGGACTCAATGATCTGGTGGGTCTCTTCCAAGCTGGTTATTCTATGATTCTATGAAAATTGATAAACCCATGCTCAGAATAATGGGAACTGGGGACAGTCTCAGTATTAAAGTCCTCTTTCACTCACTTCCCAAATTGTAATCAATGTCTTATGAACACATGGTTCTGTGCAGAATGAGGGGTAACAGTTTTAAGCTGAAAGAGGGGAGATTTAGATTTAGATATTAGGAAGAATTTGTTACTGTGAGGATGGTGAGGCACTGGAACAAGTTGACCAGAGCAGATGTGGACGCCCCAACCCCAGAGGTGTTTCAGGACCAAGTTGGATGAGGCTTTGAGAAGCCTGATTGAGTTGAAGGTGTCCCTGCCCATGACAGGAATTTGCAACTGGATGTTCTCTAAAGTCTCTTCCAAACCAAACCATTCTATGATTCTCTGAATACAATTGTTTATTTCTTTTCAGTCATACAGTGCTTCAAAAAGATGGCCAGGTTGACATTTTAGGTTTTCAGTAACTCGGGTTGTTAGATTTTTTCATTTCCCTGGTGAAAATTTGATGTCGCAAATGCATTCAGAGTGTACACAAACCTTGAGAGAAAAGAGCAGATTTGTTTATTGGAAATCATCACCGTGTTACTTTTAGCAGCAGGGAAAATGTAATAGCAGAAATTTATTAAAACCCCGTGTGTCCTGACTGCAAAGTGAATTTGTAGGAATACAGAGCATAGAAAGCAGATAGACTCACCAGACAGAATTTTTAGTCTTCTGCTCTTTTATTTAATTATTTTTAATTCTGTTTTGAAGACAGAATTCCCCTCAGCTTCTCAAAGCGAGCATATGGACAATACATGGATGTCACCAGTACTTCTTAATATCCAGGTATTATCTGCATGTACATCAGGAACAGCTGCTTGGCCGCCTGGCTCAAATGCGCTGAATGAACCTGACGCTTACATAAAAATATTACTGAATACTTTTAGCCAGTCACCACTGAATTTGGGTTGTAGTTGATCCTTACCATGGATCATCGGGAAACTTGTCAAGAAAATAGTGTGATGGGTTTGATTTTGGACCCTTTCGAATAGCCAGGTTGTGGCTGAGAAAGAACTACATCTCCCAGTAATCCATGCGATTTTCTACATAATTCTGAAGTATAAATCAGGGAGTCAGACACTCCCCTGGGGCTCTCGTCTTCCGGTTCCCGTGTGGGAAAGGTCTGGTGCTGATGTTGGTCTGCTGGTGCGTGGGAGTCAGGCCCAGTGAAGCCTTGTGGACTCCGTTAGCGGTGTGGAGTGCCGGGTGGTTGATTAATGAAGTCCTCCTATCTAAAAGGAGAGTAAGATTTTCTCTTGTTAGCTTTTATTGCTGGTTCTGGATTTTTAATTTCCCTTCATGGCAGGGGAAGGTTCTTGGGGATCTCTGATTCTGTGTGTATATGGTATTTTAGTTGCATATAAGTGTTAATACATTAATATATAATCATCACAGCTTTAGTCGGCTTGTTTTCAGCATTTTCAGTCTTTCTTTCCTTCTACCTTTCCCTTGGGCTCGTACAGGGGGGTGGGGGGAGGAGGAAAGACTGCACTACTGTGAAGTTTGGGTGTTCGACGGGGGTTGCACTCAAGCCATCACAAATAATTCAAACTTTGTTCTGTCTAATGAAGGTATGGAAACTATCTAGAGGGAAGGGAAAGGTAGTTCTTTCTTTCTTCTCTGGCTTTAGAGATTGAGGATTGGGTGGACTGGAGTGATAAAAAAATCCATGTGTGTTTAGCATCCTTGAAAACGTCCGAAACAGTAATTGTACGACCAGTACAGGCTGCAGATAGGGCTCTTCAATCACTGACCTCAGTGAATGAAATTATTTTCCATCTCCATTCAAATCTAATATGGGCTTTTCTATTTCATTGTAGATGGTTTCACCTTTGAGGTAAGAAGTATCCAGAGCGGTAAGGTATGTATAATTGACTAAATCATTCAAGTCCCTTTTAAAAGCAATGTATTATGCATGCACGAATTTCAGACGGGACAACTATGAAGACACGTCTTTTAAAAAAGCGCTTTTGTAGTGAATAAAACAAAATAATTTCTTTATGCTTCGGTGCAAAGTGGGTGGCTACAAAGCCTGTGCATAGATTTCGGGAGGTACAGTACAAAGGGGATGATGATAATAACCTTTTCTTCTGTCGCCGGAGAGTCTGCACAAAGATTCCATCAGCATTTTCCGCAGTGTGATAAAAAAAAAATGCATTAAATCCTCAACATCAATGGAGGTTCAAAGTGAAACAAAATCAAGCAGAATAAGGTACCCATAAAGGAAAGAAATAGCTAAATGATATTGAGGAAACCAAGATAACTGCAAAATTAACAACACAATAGCTTATAGAGTCTGCTTCTGCTAACAAAAGGCAATCTTTACCACCTACCCATCTCCATTCAGTCCTGGAAAGAAAAGGTAATTACATTCTGCAATGAACGAAATAGTAGAAACATGGTCTTACAATGATAATTTAAAATTTGAAGTTAAGATACTTGAACTCTGATCTCTCAATAAAAAGAGAGACTCCCTGTATCTGCCAAGACCACGATGCTGAACGATGCCAAAGGCAGTCTGAAGCCGAGAGTAGGAACCGAACTACATTTTTTGATTTATTTATTGTCCTCATATCTATCTATGAGCAATGGGTGTTCTTGAAGGAGACATTTTCAGACTGCCTCGATGCAGGCGGAGCCCTTTCGGGCACGGCTGCATGCAGCATAGTTTGAGACCTCAAGACAAGTCTGTTTAATGTCACCACCAGCCAAAAAGGCATGGAGAATTTTCCTGGAAAGCAGGATGTTTTCTGGAACAAATCCTCTATCCCTTGCTGAAAATGAAGTTGGGAAGGTTTCTGCAGTGCTGTGGCGGGACATAACCACAGAGTGGGACCCAGAGGTGGTTTGAAATTGTTTTTGCAGGAGAACGGTGCGTTTGTGGTTTATCTCAAGCTCCTTCCAGAGAGCAGAAGCCAACAGAGCTAGTTTCAGCTTGAAAGCACAGCACAAAAAAAAAAAAAGTAGTGTGCAGACTGCACTGTCAGCTTTTAAGTTAGGAAAAGAAATGGGCCTGGGGGGCAGGCAGTGAAATGCAGGAAACACAATTCTTTTTGACAGGGCTGTCCTGCACAAAGGTCTCCCAAAGGGAGAGTTGGGAGCCTTACATCCAGGAGCTCTGAAACTAAGCAAGAAAAGTCCTTTATTAGCCATGGATGGTGAGACAGCCCAAAGTGGTCTCCTCTGTGGCAGATATGCCCCGTGCTGAACTGATCTCTGACCTAAGCAAACTTCTCCCGTTGACTAGGGGTCTGTCAGTGTGCTTGCTGAGCTCTTGCCACTGGTGAGGGTGTTTTTACTAAAACACCATCCAACCGTAAAGGCAAACAGCCACAGGTATCGAAGTACCCAGAAGCTGCACGCCACTCATTCCAAAATAGAGTGATAAGGGCTTAAGTCTGCTATTAGCCTAAAATATTGATAAGCCTCTAAAATCCAGAACCTGAAGGCTTTGTGCTTAGCTACCGCTTCTCTTCGAGAGCCACATTCTGGAGACTTTTCCCTTGGGAGTCCCCTGCTTTGTACTTAGCGTTGAAGCAAACTGAAACAGAAATATTTTGAGGGTTGCTTTTCGTCTTTTTGTCATTTACGGCTACAAAATTTGTCTTCAAAAGCAAAATTCGGAGGCTTGTATTAATTTAAAAAAAGCGTGTATGTTGGAGCTCTTAAAAAAGCCATAACAATCAACGACTGGGGGAGATAATTACAGAAAAGAAAGTCTGGGAAGATGACAACTGTTTTAATTATTTTTTTTAAGACGTGTTTCTATTATCCACATCGCTTACATACAGAAAAGTTTTAAATCAAGTAAATTAAACCTTAACACAGTTCATATTTGAACCCAGTGCATAGGTAGAAAGAGCTCCTGAGGTCTCGGTACTACTGCAGCAGCCCAATAGGACCTCATGTAATTTTTTTAAATTAAAAATGTGTTCTGGCCACACATGCCTATCTGCTAATCCTCTGGCTAAGAGTCAGATCTGCAAAAGCAACATAAAGATGCAACTCCTGGCTTGCAGTACAATTATTTTTATCCCTTCAGATGCTTCCAAGAGCTTTTCAGATGCCTGAAATACGTTTTCTAACAACACAAGAAGGTAGCTCAATGAGTGCAAGAGGGGAAAGGGGCAGAATAAAGAAAGAGGTTAAAAGCCAGTCACAGAGAAAAGGAGGGCAGAGAATAGCAGAATGCAAAGTGTTCTTGACGAATTTTGAGGAAGAGGCTCTGTTTCTGTTCATTTTCTTGTTGTTGTAGATGGGAGGATGGCTGGGGGAGGCTTTTAGGAAAGGCTTAGGGTAAGAGTCTTCTGTGTAACTGAATAAGGGGCTTGGAATGTAGGGATACTGATAATTTTATCATATAATACATTTGAAATATGTTTAAGTGACAGCAGAGGGAATGGCCTCAAGCTCCACCAGGGGAGGTTCAAGCTGGACATAAGGAAAAAATTATTCACGACAAGGGTCATTGGGCACTGGAACAGGGATGTGGTTGACTCACCTTCCCTGGAGGTGTTTAAAGTGCAGATGGATGAGGTGCTGAGGGACACAGTTTAGAGATTGGTGGGAATGGTTGGACTCGATGATCCTGCAGGTCTCTTCCAACCTGGTGATTTTGTGATTCTGTGAAATATTCTGATGTACTCTCAAACATTTTTGGCAATTCTGAGGTGTTTTCCTGCATCATGAAAAATGGCAAAACCCACCGTGCGTTACTGGGGATTGTTTCATGTGCCAAAAAAAGAGGCCATCGCCTTCATTTATCCTTGTTCTGTGCTTATGCACTCGTGTTACAACATGATAAATTAATCGCATCTTAGAACACTACAGGTTGTCTGCCTCAAATTGGATGAGTGTAAAATATTTCAGTGCAGAAATTACCATATGTTTCAAAAAGGCTTTTTGGCGTAGGATAGGGAACATACACATGTGACCACAAGTAAAGAAGAAAAATGAATATTGATACGTGATTTTTAAGAAGAAAAAATTAGATGAGAAGCAGGATAACAGTTTGGATCAATAGAGAACAGAAGAAAATAATGGGAGAAATATGGAGTCCAAAGTCAGTATTGGGGAGAATGGGAAGTGAAGGAGGCAGAGACAACATAGAAAAGGCTTTACGAATGTTAAGATATGGATGTTGAAAATTGAACATTGAACCAGGTGTATCTCCCAGAAAAAGGAGGCAAGTGTCTTGCAGGGTAGGTGCAAACATGCTTTATGAAGGACCTGAGCTGGGGGATCAGTAAGACCCTACCTCACCCCACCTATGGTGATGGAAATGGAGCCAAAGGGGTTTTGGTGCCCTGGAGAATGGTTGAAATTACGAGGGTTTTGATTTAAAACTCTAAATAATATCGCTCTGGGTATGCATGCGAGTTCAGCCTTGCCTGGACAGAACTAGGTGTGAGGTATCCTTCGTCTTCGTCACGATTTACCAGGGGAGCAGAGTAGCCGTAGTGGTTGAGCAGGGAAGGAAGCTGAGCTTAGTGCTGTGAGAACTCTTCTTTTTGCCAGTGCATATTGGACCTATAAAGAGGAATCTGTCTTTTTTTTTAAGACACTTCGTGGTGTTGGAAAATAAAAATTAAGGAGGAATTTCAATGAATTATTTTGAAAAATGATGCTGGAGCAAAAGCCATGATAGGATTTTAATTTTCAGTTTGAATAATTTTGAAAGTGGAACTCCAAGTACAAAACCACGAAGGCGGGAAAGGTTGTTTGTAGTTTTTTTTGTTTGTTTTAGAAAAGATATTTTTTTCCTGCAGTTTGGACTACAGATGGGACTCATGGGATTTGCTTTCAAACATAAGGGAGAGATTCAGGCTTTCAGATTTCATTACCACTTTCTTCGTTATTGTGCCTTAAGGAGCTATAAATAACACATGGCTAATTTGTGAATACGCCGCGTTCCAGGGGATGTGTGTATTTTAATCAGGGCACCTTCTGACATTTGGTAATTGGTTTACAGATTTGTTATATAATTTCATGATTATTAAGCGGCTAAGAGGAAAAAAATCTAAATTAATATGATCTAAAATTTGCCCTCATTGGACCCTTATAGCAGCTGTTTTCCTTAAAATCTGTCCTCAGTTAGACCTGTAAGTAAGCAAGTAAATGAACTGCATCTATTTTTTTTCTATTTCTTATAGTTTTAGTAATATGATGATTAGATAGGCTTTTCATGACATCTTTCTTCTAATTAAAACTTTTTATTAGGGTATATATCTCTAAACTATTTAATTTTAAGATCTGTGTAAATTTTGGCTGATAAGAAATGAGTTCTTATGTTGGAAGATGCATGTTTGTGTCTGGAGGGGTGACCTGTTTATAAGAACATGCGTTGCAAATATTCAGATTATGAGCGGTTTTATTAGAAACTGGGAAAGACAACTGGAAGAATCTGTGTAAAATGATGATGCACAAAAGCAATTTTATTTCTAGAAGAAACGGGAATTATTTAAGCATTACCTGCATAACAAATTTCTTTTTATGGTTTGATCCTTTGAATGGAGATGTTCTAGTGCTAAAATGAGTATTACTCAGTCCTGGCCAGGAGGCAGCAGCATGGTCAGATGTCTGCATAAACTGGCTTTGTTTTGTGCTCAAGGGCATGGATTTAGGGAAGAAAAACTCTTCCGCGTGTCCTGCCTGTGCATTTCCCACAGCCGTAGCTCACACAGAAATGAACAAGTCATCTTGAGGGGAGAGGATGAGCTGTAACCATGGCAGCTGCCTGCTGGACCTTTCCCATAAGGGCTCGTGGCCGCAAACCAGCAGGTTGGAGCCGGCACCTGAAATGTGTGAGCTTCATCTCCCAGGATCTGTTGTCTCACCTGGCCGTGGCTCACAGCTCAATACAGACATCTCGCTGAATTGTAGCCACCTGGGGACATCAACAGTAATTTGCTTTGTATCTACGTGTTGGCATTTATATTTAGGTGTTAAAATCCGATGCCACTGGCACGTCTGCATTTGTTCTCTGAGAGCATTTGCAAATAGACATTCAGTTACATCCTTTCCTTTCCTCTGCATTCAAAATCAGGTTTATTTTCGAAAACAGTTCTGAAGATGTCATTCATGTAACCGTGCTCTCTTGCAGCTGGGGCATCCAGTCCCTGGAAATGGGTTGGGTAATTATTTTGAGCCTCCATACGAGGAAAAACCTGCCTAAAATAACAGAAATATCATGTGAGTTAATCAGGAATATTATCTCCCATCTTTTAATTATCAAAGTCAAAAGTACAGACAAACTGAAAGTTTATCATATCTTAAATTTCAGATATTGAATATTTATTTTCTCTTTTAGCATAAAATAAGACACACGTGTCAGGATTTCCAGAGTTGTCTTACTTCTCTGTCTATACTTATTGCCGCATAATGTTTAGGGGAGCTGCTAATTAGCTAATATTTCAGCTAAGATTACTGTGTTGTGATTGTTCATTTATGTTATTAGCTTACTGGATAAGGGCAATATGTGAAAACCAGCAGGTTCACATGTGAACATCTGCTAGCTAGCAGCCAGAAGCAGGCAAGCAGTTCACAGCAAGAAGTTCATGCCATTAATTTATTTTTTTTTTACCATTAATTATATATCCCACACCCCAGCTTTTTTTAAAAGCTTTTTTGCTAATCTGAATTATTTTCCAAATATTACTGGTTAGCCCATCAACAGCCTGGAATTGGAACTTTGAGTATTTCTATGCTTAAGTTATAGTTTTCAAGCTATCTTACACTTAATCAATGCAATGTTAACATTTTGAGACTGATACTGAGTAAAAGAAAATAGTCCAAGTCTGCTAAAACCCTTGCGATTTCTTCTCCCTTGTTTTACTCTGGTTTTTTGGTTTTTTTTTCTTTTTGCAGCAAGTATCTCATCAGCAACATCTTTATCACTGGAGATGAAGGTGAGATTAGCCTGCACAGCCAAATGTCGCTGTGTAGCCTGTACCAGCTGCTCACAAGCAGCACGAGCTGCCTCACCATCTCATGTGGAACCACCCCATCATCTCACTCGGAGGTGTCGGGGAGTCCCGCTGTGCCCTGAGCCTAGTGTTGCTGATGGTGAGGGATTGGAGGGCCACGAAAGGCTACAGATGGGGCTCTTGCTGTCCCATTAGCTGATGATCACAGCAACCTGTGGCGTGTTTTGACATTAGAAAATGCCAGGAACCTGTGGTAGGTGTGAGCATCTGTCACTGCTGCAGGAATTGAGGCAGCTTGGGTTGTGCAACGCTGGCTTGGACCAGACGAGCTATGAAATTTTTTACCTTTCCTTTCCAGAGCTTCACCTTTGCTGGCACATGGAAAACCTGAAGAGGCTGCAGGTGCTGTGGAGCCTGTATTTGCCTGCTGCAACTTGCTGCTGACATTTTACGATGTCTGCAACTGAGCCAGGAGGAGTGATGGGGGTGCCAGGAATACTCATATTTGCTGCAGGGGTAAGAACACTCAAGGGGCACACTTAGAAACCAGAATGAGTCCCTAAGCAGCACTATGAGTGATTGCCTAGTACCAGAGCAATGTTGCCCCAGAAAAGCCACAATTACTTTTGTGTCGCCAGATGCAGATCCTTGATTGTGGCTGGAGCCTGCGGCTTGGGAACAGACATGAAAAGGATATTTCTGTGGGGTCAGATAGGGTAATAGCTCCTGCTTTACTGCTGAGGCGGACACCTGGCTCCATGCCAGTTTCTCCCGTTGAATATTGGAGAAAGCATTTAGCCCTGTTTCCAGTGAGCATCACTGCCCACAGCCCTTCCCCAGCCCCTACACCTCTGGACTCAAGCGTGATTCATCCCTGCCAGCAGCTCTGCTAGTTTTCCCTGTTGGGGCTCTTTTATTAGTTGTTGTTGTTGGTTTTTTGTCTCTGTGTATCACTAGGCTGCTTAAAGAAATTACTTTTGAGGATTATAATCGTCCTCATACAAATTGCTTCATAGTGTATCATAGACAACTCATTTAAGAAGCCATAATGATTTTTTACTCATAGGAAGCCCTGTGTCCTTTCTTTGCAAGCCGTGCTGTTTATCAGCTTGAGTCGCACGCAAACTTTTGATGAAACTCCACGTGATGCCATCGAGGATTGTGCCCACGAGTATAATTCCAGGTAGGTCTGATGCACCCGCCTGCTCATACGCTTAGATTGAGATGGAAATCCACTGATTTCAGCAGGACTTTTCATGCATAGAGTCTGTCATTTGTCACCATTACCTCTGGAAGACTTGTCTGCGATGCGGCTGTACAGTCTGCTGCCTCATCTGATGGCTGGTAGGCAGATTGCACCTAAAACCATCCACTCTCATGCTCCTGGCACACGTGGGCATGTGGTCCTTGCCCTCAGAGGGTGCATTTCTCCTTTGCCGAGCAGTATGTTTATTTACCTGGACTCCACATTCTTGCCTTGGAATGGTTTAATTTTCAAAATGCTTCATTTGCAGTGCAGACAGGCTTTTTTTTTATCATGTTATGGCATAGGTGCTCGGTTCCTACTCACAACGTTGTGTGGGGTTTTTTTTTAATGAGTCCAAAGAAATTTCATTAATAAATCAACCTGGGTTTTTCTTGAGAAAAATGCAGCGTTCACTTATCAAAGCATGTATTGATAATACTGCTTTACAAGGAGCTTTTGTCAATTTCTGGGATCTTTGAGGCTATCCAGGCAATCGCCGATGGGTTTTATTTTGCTGGCTTCACTTTGCAATGCTATAACTTGAAATATTGCACTTTTTTTTAACTGTACATGGCCCTAAAATAGAGATTTTCCCATAAAGTAGATTAAGTAACATCTTTGAAGCTTTCATTCAAAGAATGCCTCTTCACAAGGTGAGCGTTAACAAGACGGTAGTGTCACGTTTGCCTGACAAGGTTGCTAACTGAACAGATCATTAGAGAGAAAAGGATCAAAGCCTTTTCCACATGTTACATTTCAGGTAGTCGCGACTGTATCATTGACAGAAAAGCCAAAGTAGGAAACTTTGCGTGAGGGTAAGCTCACCCCTGCTGCCTATCTCTCCTTTGCAATTTCCTTTCAGTGAGTCGCAAACTTCTTGAAATTTAAAAGAATCCGTAATCCACCTGCAAGGGTTGATATAACTCTGATAAGAGACTTAGCAATATGACATTGGAAAAGATGCTGGCTCTCCCTTATCATTAGCGGGCAAGACTTAAATACAGCACTAAAGAATTGTTTAATTCTTACTGACTTTCCAAGTCTACTTGGTCTGGCATTGTTTGATTTTTTTTTTTTAAAACAGGGAAAAGTCATTCAGGTAATAAAAGACTGAATAAATTCACTGAGACAGTGCAGTAAACCAGAGAGTTTCCAGAATTATTTTGTGAAATGGTCTTAAGGACACTGTAGTCCCGAGCACAAATTTACTATCAATGCAAATGGAAAAAGAAGCTACTTTGGTGTGTAAACCCTTAGATTTTCCCACCCTGGTTGGGCACTCAGTGATTTCTTCCGGGGATATGGAACACGTAAGCTGGAGCCCAATGGCATAGGGAGCTGTTAGATCCTGGTTGTAGGATATTGTGCAGGCAAGATAGGCCCTTACATTACTTTATAAAGCCTGTTTAATTTTTTGGATTGTCACTAACCATGATCATAGAATCAGAGAACAACCAGGTTGGAAGAGACCCACCGGATCATCGAGTCCAACCATTCCTATCAAACACTAAACCATGCCCCTTACACCTCGTCCACCCGTCCCTTAAACACCTCCAGGGAAGGTGAATCAACCACCTCCCTGGGCAGCCTGTTCCAGTTTCCAATGAGCCTTTCTGTGAAAATTTTTTTCCTAATGTCCAGCCTAAACCACGTTCATCTTTAAATGCTGATCTACCCCTTGTCTAACTCAAGGAAAGAAAACAAGAGGTGTTGTGAAGTTCAATGTTATACAAGAGTATTGCAAGACATGTAGGAAAAGTGCTTCTCAAACATATTACAGATACTCTAACGCATTTGAAGTGTCTGACAGAAAAGAATACGCAAGGGCAACTATGATCGATCCATGTTTTTAAGAAAAAAATTGAAGCCATATTTCCACTCGGGAATTTGGACGGACATTGATATATTTATCATGAAAGAGCCCATGAGAGGCAGCTTTTGCATCGCTAAAAATGTAACCTGCTGCAAGAATTTACGGCTGTTACATAAGATTCATAGCCGCTTCCTTTATTTATTGCAAAAATCTTTTGCAGACGGGCAAGGGCATAAATATAAAATTAAACCACAAAACGTACTTTGAACTAGTGCTAAGGATCCTCCTTAAACTTACAAGGCCAAGGCAGCATAAAACTAATGTTGAAACGCGATTGAGATGAACAGTTTTTATTTGTGCATCTATTATGCTAAACTTCACTCTACAGCTTATTTGTAAAATCACTGATTATTTGAGAGTATCTGCTATATAAGCATAACAGGGAGGACTCAAGGACAGCGCATTAGACAAAGTTACATCCATGATTTTCTGTTGTTATGATTTACAGGTTTTGTGTCAGTGTAAAATTATTATTATGGTTTATTTTTCCAATGCGTAGTGCAAGAGAACTTTATATGCTTTTGAAAAATAGCTTCATAAATAACAATGATCTGTGACGTGAGTTCTTTGAGTGCACGGATATGGGTATAAATGTCTGTATTAGCTTAATGTTAATTTTAATATTAACTGTCATTTTGTATCACTGCAAACATTTTTAGCATCTGGGTTATTTTAGTATTCCTGTGATGTGTTATGGGCAGACGCGGGATTTTCACAGAATCATAGGATCACCAGGTTGGAAAGGACCCACAGGATCATTGAGTCCAACCATTCCTATCAAACACTAAACCATGTCCCTCAGTACCTCATCCACCCGTGCCTTAAACACCTCCAGGGAAGGTGAATCAACCACCTCCCTGGGCAGCCTGTTCCAGTGCCCAATGACCCTTTCCGTGAAATATTTTTTTTCTGATGTCCAGCCTAAATCTTCCCTGGTGGAGCTTGAGGCCATTTCCTCTTGTCCTGTCCCCCATCACTTGGGAGAAGAGCTTTTTTCCTGCTTTCTCAGTCTTTGCATGTTTCCTCCTAGGACATCTCATAGTGATCTGATCATTTTTGTGGCCCTCCTCTAGACCCACTCCAACTGGTCCATGTCTTTGCTGTGCTGAGGGCTCCAGAGCTGGATGCAGTACTCCAAGTGGGCTTTCACCAGAGTAAAGTAGAGGGGCAGAGCCATCTCCCTTGACCTGATGACCACAAGATAAGGATATGATCACGTCTCAGTAGGAGGAAAATGGGAGAGAGAGGGGCAGGGCAAGACCATGGCTGTCAGTGGTGAGAACCTCATGGGTTGGTTGCCCAGCCATGGGCCAAGGAGTGTGGGAGAACAGAACATCTTTCTCCCTCTAACAGCCAGGAGAAAGTGGACAAAAGACAAATCCATCCCCAAGAGCAATTGGTGTTCATGTATTATTATGGATAATGATGATCCACGGTTTCTCCGTAGTAATTTTTCATCTCTAGATCTTACAGCTCTTTATCTCAAATTTTCAGGTTGCTAAACTGATTGATTGCACTAGCAGCATTAATATAATTAGTGCTGATTATTCTCTGAGCTTTCTCTTCTTTAATCATTCTCCTTCTGAACCTGTAAATTGGAACTTAATCCTTATTTATCAAATAGCATAGCTTTTAGCATCTGAAGACAGTGGATTTTCCTTAAGTCTTTCCACCTTAAACTCACACATTGTTATGAAAGCTTTGGGAATGTTTCTGTGGGGATTATATTAATTAAAAGTACATAAGTATTTGGCTTTATGTATACATATATCTTTTGAGGTCTTGTAGCTCTAAGCATTTTGGAAGAGGGGCAAGGGGAAGCAACAGCACCACAGGTAAGATATTTCTTCTTATTATTTGTTGGGTGCTTGGTTGTTGTGGGTTTTTTTCCCAGTTATTTTGGCTTTTTAATATCAAATTTTAGTATGAAACTTTAGCAAAATTTTAATACTTTTCTCATACTAGTGCTGCCATCTTCACCCCCTTGATAAGTTGATAGCAAAAGGGAGTCTCCTTCCTGCTTCCCTGTAC
>WAAB01021014.1:16316-27726 GCA_013389865.1 Piaya cayana | reverse complement strand
TAAACACCCCCAGCTCTCTCAGCCGTTCCTCATCAGGCCTGTTCTCCAGCCCCTTCACCAGCCTAGTCGCTCTTCTCTGGACACGCCCCAGTCCAATCATCATTTTCTAACAGCTGGAAAAGTCGATATAATTCTCTGTAATTCAAAATTTCCAGGCACTTTGCCCATTAGGATCTTTTCCTCTTCATCATCCTGGTAGGCACAGCAACTCTTCTCAAAGTAAAAAAAGAAATACAAGGGGGAAAAGTCACATCTTGGTCCTACCCCAAACTCCTGCTGAGGCAAGTGACTTGCTACAGATCATGTTTAACGGTTCATCACACATAATTGGAACAGGAAACATTTAGGAAGGTGCAAAAACCATTTCTGTAGCTGTAATTTACAGTCTTCACCAACTTCTGCAAATGGTATGGCTGTGCAACACCTTGTGCTCAGACCTGTACATAAAGGGACGATCCAGTCCCTTTACAGTCGGTTCTTTGACAGCATCCCTGTTTTATAGTATTTCCCTATACGCAGCCCTCTGAATCACTCACTGGCCTTATCTTGCTCGGCTGTGCATCTCAAATGTATCTGGACTTTGTTGAAACTTGATGATTAAGTTACTCTCATGGTTTTGTCACTGAAGATGTTCTTAATCTTTCTTCAATGCGAAAAAAAATCATTTTTATACGTTGACTCATCTTCTCAATTTAGCATTACCATATGCTGTTGATTGCTTATTTAAATTGCACTAATATAAAATGTTGAAGTTGGGTTTCAGGGACATTTTTGAGTGGGGTGTGGTGCATTATTTGTAATATATGACTTTTGGCTGCACCCACTGGAGAGTTATCATATAGTAATTTTTGTTAGAGGAGAAATACTTGCCTCATCAACAAGTCTATAGCAAGTTGGAAAAAATGATCTCTAGACTTGCAGGTTCTTTATAAAAGGGAAAAATATGCAACTTTCCCTTATTTTGAGTAGTGTTAGACCAACTGCTCTCGATCATTTACTTGTACTCCACTTGCCACCAACCTGAGTTCTCTGCTTCACTCTTTCCTGCTCCAAGTAGGCACAGGAAACATTCTCCAGATTCAGATCTGTTCTTTTTCAGGTATAGTTTCTTTCTCAGAGAATCTACAT
Organism: Piaya cayana; assembly: GCA_013389865.1. NCBI lineage: Eukaryota > Metazoa > Chordata > Aves > Cuculiformes > Coccyzidae > Piaya > Piaya cayana. The sequence continues at coordinate 26,598 of WAAB01021014.1, read as the reverse complement.
CTGTATTTTTCTGTTTCTATCATTTAGGGATTTTTTTTCTGGAGAGAGAAAGAAAGAAAGCCGCTTTTTTTTTCCCCCTAAAGAGTTTATTTTCCAATCATGATCTTGTGCTTTTTCCTTTCTAATTTTCCATGGATCCAAAAATTCATTTTTTCTTGAGTGCCGCTGCAAATTGAACAACTAAGTGGCTTCTGCTGAGATTACCCAGTAATTCCTCCCCATTGTAATCCTGATTATGAAGTTTGAATTCAGTTTTCGAGCTAATGATCTCTCATCAGGTGTCTGCAAAGAAAGAAAACAATGAGATGTGAGAAGAAACAGCAGATGGTACAAATGTATCTTTATTTTCCTCTTGACCTTCTGAATTAAAGATGCTGCTATATTTCAAAGAACAAGTCATGAGCTGGGGAAGGGACCTAAAATGACATCATATATTCTATTAACCTTTTATGTAATTTTTCTAATATTTCCAACCTTTCCAATCGCAGTAAATTTACCTGTTTGGCTTTGGTTTTATTAAATCTTATATAAAACCATATTAGCTTTTTAATTTCTATTTGTTCTTACCACAAATGCTGTTTCATAGTGCCTGCTCTACTAATTCCTGTGGTTGCTGGCTTCTCTAACGTAGACCATACCCTCCCAGCTTCTGTGTATGGAGTTTTTCAAACAACTTCTGCACAGGTGCCTTAAAATGCAGGAGAAAGTCAGACTTTTACTAAGGACGCAAATTTACACTTTGTGGTAGGGTGATTTAATATTTCCATGGTTGTTAATACTTTCGAATCTAAGTTTTTTAAGAGTATTTACTCTAGCAGTGGGGAATTCTTGGCAGGATCTGCTTCATTGACTGCAGGTTGGTAACAACCGGGCAGGTATCTGTAATTGCCAGATGTAAAATGAGACCCAGGACTGAGGAAATACAGAAATAAGATTTCTTTTTTCACCTTACTTCGAATTAGTATCCACATTGTGGCAACATACAGTCCATTCCATATTTTAAACCAGAAGTTGTGATTGCTTCTGCTACATTCCCATATTACCTCTACTGAAGTAGACTTAGCCTAGCTCATAATGTTGTCTTGCCTTAAGCATCTGAGCAACAGAAGAACCCTGACAAGTAGCAAATTATCCAATCCTGCGTAATTTGATTTAGTTGCACAGGTATCAAACTGTCTTCATGACTGGCTAGGTGTGCATTTAACCTGTCTCTTCACTGAATCTGAAGAGTAGGGTACAGATGTAGGTAGGCGCTATGGTTACACCTGTACTGATCTCCAGTGGGTGGTGGTAGATAAATGGGAATAAATTAAAAGGTAAACAGGGTGTTCTTCTCCTTATAGATGTGAAGTGGAAGCACAGGTGGAACAAAGACACTGATATTAATCTATCAGCCTAGGATGAAGCCAAAAATATGAAAATTATTGATTTTTTTTAACATTATTTGAATCATTAATGTATCACTTCCTTATGAGAAATGGCCCATCCCCGTTCCTTCCAGTCCTGGCACTTTTGCAATCAGTTTTTATTAGTTAATCTATTTTCTGTAAATCAGATCTGCAATATTACAGCCCAGACTTCTCAATGGAGGTCAAACCATCCTCTCAGCAAGAATACGTGTTAAGATATTTATTTCTATGAAAAGAAACACTTCGCAGTTAAGTAAGGATTATATGGGAAGGGATAATTAAAAAAAAATCAGTTATTTTAAAGTGCTATCTGCAATCCTTGGTAAAGTTTTGGTCCTTGTCATATAAACTATTCCTCTTAACTCTTTGCTTAAATCTTTCTCATTTAGGACTTAATGCCACAGTGCAACACTAAGGTAGAAGAAACGTACCTCATAACCAACTGAAATGGGTGAACAGCATCCTTTAGAGAATATGAAGCAAACAAGTAAGCAAGTATCGGATTCTGGGTGTTTATAGGTAATTAATTTCATGAAAGAATGTGATATTCTGTTTTGTGTCAGATGGGAGCACACTGGACTTCAAATGGAATACAGTATCAATTATTTAAATATTCATCACAAGGCAGAAGGTTCAGGAATTTCGTCCTGAGACATTCCACATCTCTTGTTCTAATTCACCACTTCTGTAATTTATTGCCTTTTATCTTTTCACTGACCAGAGAAACACTTCAGCCTTAAAGGCAGGTATCACCAGAAACACTTGCACATTTTGAATCTGAATTTCACAGCTTCTTAAAAGCTTTAGCAAAGTTTTTTTTATGGAATCCGAGAACTGATTTCCTGAGAAAATGACAACAATTATTAATTTATCGGGCTTAATTCTATCTGTGAGGATTTAATTAGAAAAGCAATTATTTTTTTTTCTGTTTTTCATCAACAAGATCTCATCACTCCATATTAAATATAGATGTATTTCTAGAGAATGAGCCCTTTTAGTTCAAGACCTCAAGCTGCAGAGAATAAAAAGTTGATTAACTTGTCTGTGTTATTTATGCTGTTCCAGAGACCTTATGCCTTTTTTCTACTTAAAACAATGTGGGTAAGGAATTAATCTTCCTCCATATTCCCAGGCGTGGAGATGCACAGATGGACAGCAGATCCTCGAGACGTTTCACGCTTCAGTAGCTGTTCTGCTTGCAGAAGCAGTGGGAGACACCGAAGATGGACTCAGAATCTTATTCCCTGCCCTAAGTAAGGTTTGCTCCTAGGAAGAGAATTAACATGCTTTAGCTGTTTGCAAAGTAGCTCTCAGAAAAATAAAATATGTTCTTTTTTTTGGTTTTTTTTAACCAGACAAAGGTGGTGGGTTTTAGCTGCCTGTGATTAAAAGTCTTTGAATTCCTTTGTATCTATTAGAACTTTACAACTTATCTGAAATTCATTAGTTTTCTTATTTATATGGGGAGGGATGGTTCATTTAATATTAAATACCTTTGGTTAATTTTTTTCTCTGTGTTCAGATACTATTTGATGGGCACCAAACCTCCGTTTTCTAGTCCTTTTTGGATAGCCACCAGAACTGTGTGAACTTCTCAAAATAACAGCATTAACAATAGCGGAGGGAAAAGACAGCTCCTGAAAGAAGGACATCAGATGAATTTATTTTCAGCCTGGAGCTTTTATATTTAAAAATAATCACAAAGCACGCCCCGTTTTATAAAAGGTACATGATCTTTTTTATTCTATTAATGTACAATTTAATGCAAGCGCACTAAAATAAGATCAGTCACATTAATTTTTAAAGCCGTCTTCTGTACCTTGTCAGTTTTTGAAGAAAAATGAGAAAGGCTTGTACCTGATTTTTCACCTACGATCTAGATGGCTTCTTATGGTTAGTTCCAGTGCAAATGAAAATAGAATGGAATGGAATAGAATAATATAAAATTCTTCTGAATTGCCTGGGTAAGTAAGTATCAGTTTCAACTGACTATTCATTACGCACTGATTGCAAAGAATAATTGCAATTATGCATCAACCTTCTGCGTTCTCTTTGTGCTTCATAACTTGATATTTCATTATTTTAATTATTACTACCCTTTCAAAGAGAATTGTACACATGATGACTCCAACTTTGGTTCATATTTGCTATGGCGTCAAAATCACCTTCTCTCAAGTTATTGAAAGTATATTTATCCTTTAACAGAGTAGGAAACCAAAACATTCTGAATAACGCTTAAAGTTTTTTTTTGTACCTCTGCTTTGGGCTCAGATCATCTTCTCTGTTTATAAAGTTTTATGGTCTTAAAACGGTTTATTTATCTAATGGGATTCCTATAATGAAGGATAATGATTAGAGTGGATATTTTGATCCAAATACTGCTAGGCTAAAGAATAAAACAAGAAATAGAAAGGAGGATGCAATTAATGAGCAAGTCTGTCCATCCTGGGCAAAATTTGTTAATGATTCTAATAACATGTTAGGACACAAGAGCCCATAGTAGCAAAAAATTTAAACACTTATATTGAAATCTATATTTGTACATCATATTAACTCTTTTCCAGGCTTTTCTAGGACTCTGGCATGTCTTAAATGTTTTTGTATTGAACTGAGACTGTAACTGTGACATAAGCAATTGCTGCTGATGAATTGTCATATTAGCCAGAGGATGTTATAAAGGAATATTAAAAAGATAACAGTGCTCTTGGGGTAGATGAGATAAGATAGTAAAAATTTATGAAATAAAGGACCTAAAGTATTTGGAATAATAAATACGGTTGTCTGCAGTTATAAAGGCCTTGCCTTTTTTTCTCATGACTTAGATACATGTAAAGCACTAAAAACTACTTATACTTGACCAGCAAATTCTCAATATGACAGAAATTCTTATTCTTGTATATTTGTGGCCTACACCTCTGATTTTTCTTATTAGATTGATGCAGGAATAGTCATGCAACAGACTTTTTTCTCCCTTCTCAATTGCCTTGCCTTGCTGCTCAGCAGCGGAGTTAACTGCCACGTTAAACTATGCTTAAAAGCTTTTAATCCTAAGGATCCCCCACAGTTGAGAGCTGGAGAGAGAAGAGTTCAAGACATGCATGAAATCGTAAGTAAACAACTGCGCAGGAGACCAATCTGTCATGATTTTAAAAGAAAACAGGTTTGTTGAATTTGAACTTTACAAAATGACCACGGTGGATCAAATTAAGGGGGAAGTAATCTTCAGCTACAAAGGGCAGCGCAGTCAAAAAAAGTGACCTCTGCATAAGGTTGAGGAAGAGGTCAGGCAAAGACCACTAAGCTGAAGAGCTAAAACCAAGCAAGCCAAGTGGGGTAAATATAATTCAGCAGATTAGAAAGGTCAAAATAATACATAACTTAAATTCATAGCTTCTTGTGCTGAAAGCAACATGACCATGGATTTTCATGGCATGAATTTACGTGCAGCTCTTGAGAGAAAAGGAGACCTAACAGTTTGCTCTGCCTCACCAGAAAGTTAGTCCTCAGGCAGTGTTCTAGGGTGGCTTTAAGCAAATATCTACCAACTAGACTGCTATTGCCACAATCCAATATGAGAACAATAACCATAAACTATCATCTGTTACCTCCCTGTTATTAGTATCAGCTGATCTCCATAACAAGTGAGGACGTCCTTTTCTTGACAACGTATGGATCAAGAACATGATGTCCATTTCAGACTACGCTTTGGATATTATTAGCATGAGAAACNACAGGAGACCAATCTGTCATGATTTTAAAAGAAAACAGGTTTGTTGAATTTGAACTTTACAAAATGGCCACGGTGGATCAAATTAAGGGGGAAGTAATCTTCAGCTACAAAGGGCAGCGCAGGCAAAAAAAGTGACCTCTGCATGAGGTTGAGGAAGAGGTCAGGCAGAGACCACTAAGCTGAAGAGCTAAACCAAGCAAGCCAAGCGGGGTAAATATGATTCAGCAGATTAGAAAGGTCAAAATAATACATAACTTAAATTCATAGCTTCTTCTGCTGGAAGTAACATGACCATGGATTTTCATGGCATGAATTTATGTGCAGCTCTTGAGAGAAAAGGAGACCTAACAGTTTGCTCTGCCTCACCAGAAAGTTAGTCCTCAGGCAGTGTTCTAGGGTGGCTTTAAGCAAGTATCTACCAACTAGACTGCTATTCGCTGCAATCCAATACGAGAACAATAACAATGAACTATCATCTTTTACCTCCCTGTTATTAGTATGGATCAAGAACATGATGTCCATTTCAGACTACGATTTGAATATTATTAACAGGAGAAAAAAGCAGTGGAGACCACAAAATGAGAACGACAAGCATCTTGTCTTAGAGCATATGCCTCATCTTGATAGGAATGGTTGGACTCAGTGATCCGGTGGGTCTCTTCCAACCTGGTGATTCTATGATTCCATCTCACATTCTTAAAGTATTTTATTGGGAATTTGTTACCTGAAGTTCAGTGGAAATGATTCTTCTTGGCTACAGCGATATGCAGGACTGCGGTGTGATTTCTAGCTCCTAGCCTGGATGTGGAAACTGTGATGTTTGTGGGATGTGTGGTTGAGTTCTCACTGATGGGGGGACCAGGACACCTCTAATTCACAAGCTGGATGCAGATGTGCTGTGACAATTGCACAACCATGTCACATGCAAGAATCACAACTCACAGCTGTGGTAGCACAAAGCAATGTAACATCATTTGAAGTGCTGAGGGGCATGGTTTAGTGTTTGATAGGAATGGTTGGACTCGATGATCTGGTGGGTCTCTTCCAACCTGGTTTTTCTATGATTCTATGATCATGAGGACTGATAAAGTTGATAAGTAAAGATGAGGTACTGACCAGCATGTAACTGCTGTACAGGCTGGGGTGAACATAGAGGTTAATCACCACCAGATTAATTGGCCACGCTCTACCAAAACTTCATTTCAGTCAGATGCATCTAACCACTTAACAGCAGCTCATCTGAAACATTTCGATCACAGCCGTTTATTCTGTGCCAGCCCTGAAAACAGAAATTAGTCTCTTGTTTGGTTAATCATAGTCCATGTTATTCCTCTGGACTCTTTTAAAAGTCACTCTCCTTCAGTGGGGTTTACACTCTTCTAACATTTCTTCCTGTTCACCATGGGCATGAAGAATAACTGTTTTCCTTTTTCATTCTTTAGAGCTACCTTTCTCATGTTCGTATATCCCTTTCTCACTATTCTTTAATCTGGATTAAATAACTGTTGGTTTCAAGGATGATTGATCCTTCCTTGCCCCATCTTCTGTCTGGAAGAAGGGCAGCTTTCATGATGTCTACAGAGACAATCTAGACTTTTTATTTTTTATGTGGACCTGTAGGATTTCAAGTTTCTCTATTTTTGTTTCTTCCTCAGATGCTGTTGTGTTTCGTCAGACCAGGGTATGGAGCTGAATGAGGACAGAGCTTCGGGCACCGCTCTGCAGATGTTTCAGGGATTTCCAGGCAGATGACATGAGGCCAACAGGTAGGATGAGATCTTCTATTAACTCTGCCACTGGGAATGTTCCTGAAAACAAAAGGGATTTTGTGCTGCAAATATTCCATATTTCTTCCTTTAAAAGTAAAGATGTCACACAGCTGTTTTGCAGTTCTGTAGTTTTGGCTAGAACTACATGGTTTTATATCCTTTACTAATATGGTATAAAAGATATGGATGTGCCAAGAAAACAATAAACAGGTTTTAAATAGAAGCTGTTCAAATTAGAAAATTTAAGTCACCATAGTCTCTTCTACTTCATAGAAATTTATACTTTCAATCCTTTTCTTATTACCTGTAGAAATTTTCAGTTTGNTTTTTATTTTGTTTTTCTTTCTTTTATTCCCCTCTCTTTATTTTGGATGCTATAGAGCCCTTAGTACACTCAGTCTTTCTTTTTCTCTTTTACTCTCTTTAGCTTTCTTTTTGTTATGGGGCAGAAGAGACAATTGAGGAAATAAATATGAAAAGTATTTGAGCACTAGGAATTCTATTGAATTAGAAATATAAATTGAAAAATATAAATTGAAAAATATAAATTGAAAAGGTGTCAATTCCGAGCTGTTGCACAACCTTCCTTCTTGAATTAAGACTTTTGCAGATGTATTATATCATCTTTTAGAAAAGCTGAACCTTTTGGGAGCGTGTTTGGAATCTCATCTCTCAGGGGTGTTTGTCTAAACTCAATACCTAAGAGCTAATATTTTTGCAAAAGGATTGAAGAACTTCTGGCTTACAAGCCTGATGATTTGGCCTGTGAGGTTTTTTTTAATTTAAAAAGCATCAGTTTCTTAAAGTCTCTGAACCTGACAGAACAACTAAGTAATTTTCTTTTAAATATGAATAGGGAAAAGCTGGTTTTTAACACTTCCATTTTCTTGTCCATAAGGCATGTAAAATAACACATCTGTAGTAATGCAAATAACTTGCTTGTGAGGACAAGCTGAAATTTAGCCTTCTCAGGCAGTTTATATTTATTCATCGGCATTCGCATATTGTCTCATCAACACATGTAGGCACTTCTATTTTTGAAAAGCCTCCTTCATCACTTGTTGAATCTTTGAAGCTGAAAAGCTTTTTTCTCAAAAACTTGCTCCTTAGATTGACAGATTCTTATGTTAACTAGAGAAAAAAACAAAACCCCACCCCACCCGCCTTTCTACATATGTTATGCAAGGAGCCACACGTCTTCTGCATAAAAACTTTAAATTGCATTATAAAAATGTCTTTCCATCAGCTGCTTTACAGACTTAGATTCACTTGTAATTGTGCATTTTTAACTCTTCATAGGCTTTCCCGCTGCCTTTGTGTTTGTTTCCCATATTGCAAACAGCTTTTAGGGTAGACAATGAAATCAAGATTTATTTTTAATATCAGACGAATCGTGATCAGACTTCCAATATGTCCCCTAAGGCAATGGTAAATGCTGTGCCAAAGGGACTGGTCCAGCTGAGTTTTATTTTATTCCCTTTCCGATTAGGAAGTCAATTGCTACAGTTATTGCTATGATCTGGTAGCAGAGTAGAGTTGTATCCTGATGCCCTGAAATGATCCTCTTTGGGAAACTGCCAGCCCTTTGCCACATTCGGGTGTGTTTTTCAGCAAGGGAAATTTTTCCTGCTTCTCATGCCGTGTCCGCTTCTGATTCTTTTGAGTTGTAATTCAACACACCCAACACCAGCTGTCTGAAAACACACTATGACAAGTAGAGTGGTACATTTCAGATGTCCAATAGTACATCTGCGTCTTTAGATATTGAAGTTGCGTACGAAGTATATTAGAAATTAATAGAGAAGCTTTCCTATTTATGAAAAATTATATATTTATGCAACATACACATTTCATTTCCAGTTGGTTTTACAATTAGCTGGTTCATTCTTGAGAATAATTTCTTTTTTTTTTCCCAGAAGTTCATATATCTTCTTTAATCAGCCAACATACATATTTGTCTTACAGATAAATTCATTTTAAGATACATATTTCATCACTGAGTGGCTTCCAGAAATTAATTTCCGTATCTACTCTGCATGAATCAGCAGAACCCCTCTATAAATCTTCACGGCCTATAAAGCATTTTTTAAAATAGAGGTGTATCCTCATTCTGATGTTCTGTAATCAGCTTTGTCAGAAACACTGTCAGTCTTTTTTCTTTAAAACATTATTTTACTAAAATTTTAAACTGCCGTTTATAAGAAAGAGAGGGAGAGCCTGCGTATTATATTTAAAATTATTAAAAGATTGATGAGCATTCATAACTGGAAAATCCTGGGAGAATATTTTCTCTTTGCAGCAGCCTGTGTAATTGAGTGAATAAATATTGGTAAAAACATTACTCTTTATTCTCTTCTTCCAGTAACTTGAGGTGGATCCCAGCTTAGAAAAATTTGTATTTCCCTCTTGTGTAATGCTACAGGCAGGTGGGTCAGTTAGAAATCACAAACCACCCAGCCCCAGTAGTTAAACTGAGTTCTCAGACACAAGCACAGGATATGAAAGTGTATTTTTTAGCCATGTTTTGCTCTAGCAGTGACTACAGTAGCAGTAACTGTAGAAGGATGTACTTCATTAGGAGGCACATACAAGTTTCATAAAATCGTAGAGTGGTTAGGGTCAGAAGGCACCTTAAAAATCATCCAGTTCCAAACCCCCTGCCATGGGCCAGGGATGTCACTTACTGGAACAGGTTGCTCACAGTCTCATCCAAACTGACCTGGAACACCTCCAGGGATGATGGCTCCACTTCTTTTGGCAACGTGTGCCAGTGTCTCACCACCATCACAGGAAAAAATAATATCCTAGTATCTCATCTAAATCTCCCCTCTTTCAGCTTAAAACTGTTTTGCCTCATCTTATCCCTGCACTCCATGATCAAGAGCCCCTCCCCAGCTTTCCTGTAGGCTCCTATCAGCACTCGAAGGTCTCCCTGGAGCCTTCTCTTCTCCAGGCTGAACAAACCTACTCTCTCAGCCTGCCCTCACATGGAGGCTGCTCCATTTACCACCAGATCTGTTACCTGGAAAGGTTTAGGTAGATACCTAGAGAAGGAAAAAACTATTTTTATCCAGTAGTAGCAGAGATTTTTTCCTTTGTAAATGTTCCACCAAACCTTCATTTCAGTCAGATGCACCCGACCACTTAACAGCGGCTCATCTGAAACATTTTGATCACAGCTGTTTATTCTGTGCCAGCCCTGAAAACAGAAATTAGTCTCTTGTTTGGTTCATCATGGTCCATGTCATTCCTCTGGACTCTTTGAAAAGTCACTCTCCTTCCCTGGGGTTTACACTCTTCTGACATTTCTTCCCGTTCACTGCAGGCATGAAGAATAACTGTTTTCCTTTTTCATTTTTTAGAGCTACCTTTCT
>WAAB01021014.1:0-16112 GCA_013389865.1 Piaya cayana | reverse complement strand
CAGGGGAGATTTAGGCTAGAGATTAGGAGGAAGTTTTTTACGGAAAGGGTCATTAAGCATTAGAATATGCTGCCCAGGGAGGTGGTTGATTCGCCTTCCCTGGAGGTGTTTTAAGGCACAGGTGGATGAGGTGCTGAGGGACATGGTTTAGTGTTTGATAGGAATGGTTGGACTCGATGATCCCGTGGGTCTCTTCCAACCTGGTGATTCTGTGATCTGTCGTTGACTGAAGAAATCCTGTACTATGTACATACACTAAAAACCTGGCTAAGTTATTGTCCCTGGAGAAGCACAGTCTCACTTTCTAATAGATGCTTCTTTTTAATGCAAAAAAATAGCTATTCTTGTAACAGTATAGTATCAACTACAGGCATTAACATTTTTTAAATATGTTTTTTTCATGCACAAGGAGAACATATGCCAGGGTCATTCCCTTCAGGAAAAGAGCTAAGCCAGTTTAAAAGTCGTTATTAAAACAAGTCTTATTGTTGTTTTCAGCAAGAGATGGTATCCGTACAAAAGTAGGCATGCCTTTAGGTTGCTTCTTGAAGTGCACTTCCTGCCGTATGGAATAAAAAAAGAAACATTCGATGGTTTAGAGCAAGACCAGCATCCAAAATAGACTTTAAATGACAAACAAATTGGACCAGGCACTTAGGTCCAGATGAGCCGGGCTGTACTTACCTTTGACAGTAAATGCACAAAATTACATCTGGCTGAGAAAATCCCTTTGAGCTGGAAGTAATTGGCTGGTGGAATAGTATCCAGCGGGGTACCATGTGTTTGCTCTGTTCTTACTTGTCCTTTGATATCTGTTCATGCCTCTGACTAAGTACTGGCATATATGTTATATCCAAGGAAAGATATTATCTGTTATCATAGAATCACAGAATCATAGAACAACCAGGTTGGAAGAGACCCACTGGATCATTGAGTCCAACCGTTCCTATCAAACCGTTCCTATTTCTCTTAAACAGAGATGAAGATTATTTTATGTTCTTCTAGTAACAGTCAATTTATGATGGGGGAGCTTAAAAAGTCAAAGACCTTCAAAGACATTTTTCACCCTACTGAAAAAAAACCAATGTAAAGAACTTTGCATTTAGCAGCAGATGCCGTTCTAGAGATATGGTGAGTGAATTTACAACAGTACAATACACATTAGAATAAAAGGCTAGAAATTAAGGCTAACTAGTAAAGTAATTATGCTATCAAAAAGTAGGAAAATTTAAATTAAAACATGCATTATCTGGGTTCTTCTTACTGTGCTGTATCTCCTGCTCCCTTGATGTGCTGTATCTCTGCTAAGTCATAGAATCATAGCATGGCTTGGGTTGGAAGGGACCTTAAAGATCACTTAGTTCCTATCCCCCCCTGCCATGGGCAAGGACACCTTCCACTGGATCCGGTTGCATCCAACCTGGTGTCAATGTAGGAAGTTAAAAAAAAAATCAACCACACAATCACACACAACAGTTCAGTGTGGTGGTCTAGGAATCCAAAGCAAGCACAGTCCATCCCACTTCATCTGAGAAGCATGAATGTGGCTCATGTAATTGTCCTCTGTTGCTCATGATTGGATCATCATATCAGTTCCACAAACTCAGTGATAATCTAGAAAAATATAATGTTCTCTGTATGTGTGATTGATAGATAGATAGATAGATAGATAGATAGATAGATAGATAGATAGATAGATAGATAGATAGATCTATCTATCTATCTTGGTGGTACACATTCTATTTCATATAAATTTGCTATAAAAAAAACCCCTGTACTGATAGGGACCAAACCAACAGCACCTTTCAAACATTCCAGCTACCGTTTTGTGAAAATGGTGTTTTTTCCTAAGTGTGATGGATAGTGGTGACACTCATTTTACTTCAAGAAGCCTGAAGAGTTTAAACTATGTAACTCATATGAATTCTGGCATTTCTTTCAGCTTCCATGAAAGGCTTATGCTAATTATGCGTGTTGGCTTTGGTGGTGGCTAGATACTGTGATGATAGTTCTTCAGAAGTGCTGAGAGATAGATAAAGTTAGAATAAACTGATGTATTTCATATTATGAGCAGCTGGTTGGGCCCCGAACACCATACCCAAGTGATTAATTTCTGAATGGTGGTGAAAAGAGGGAGGGGGGTGCTTAAATAAATCAATGGTGATTTTAATAAACTGGGAGCTTCTAGGTACTAAATCTGCCTGCATCTGATCTGAATTGCAATTACCTGTCAAAAATTCATCCATCATTGCAAGTTCCAGACAAACTTTCTGGCAGCAGATGTTTCAGGAAAGCTATTTCGTACGGGAAATATATCGTTTGGTGTACAGCATCCCCAAGAACAAAAAGCAAAGTAGAAAACGTTCCACGAGTAACAGCAATAACTTCTGTGTCATACCCAAGCCTAGTTTATTGGTGAATATAATTTGTAAATGTGAATCCTCAACATAAACCAGTCAATGAAATACTACTCATAATTCAGCTGTTCTCAGATAGATGTAGTAATTAATTCAATGTTTGTGTACCTGTGAAAGCAATGGTATTTATTATAACTTCAGCTTTATTAAATTCTGTCTGTAAGGCTAGAAGTCTGGGGCCTACTTTTAAAAAAAAACCAAACCAACAAATGTGGTGCGTCTGCACCAGCCAGGCTATGGGAAGAGCTTTGAGAGAGAGCCCTCAAAAACATGTTAGCTCTTTATTCAGCAGCTGTGGGGCTACCTGTGCAATCCATCTCTCTCTTAGACCAAGACATAAACTACATGAGGATGAAACTAACTTGGAGAGGACAGTATCATTAATTCAGGGAATATATATTATTTAAGAATTCTAATTATTAACATAATCTTCGGAAGTTACTAAGTCATGTACATTAAGACATGTTTACAAATATGTTACAACCCAAAATGTCACAGATAAGGCATCTAATCAAATTTTATTCTGACTTGTAATGAGATCATAGAATCATATCGTAGAATCACCAGGTTGGAAGAGACCCACCAGATCATCGAGTCCAACCATTCCCACCAATCTCTAAACCATGTCCCTCAGTACCTCATCTACCCGCACCTTAAACACCTCCAGGGAAGGTGAGTCAACCACCTCCCTGGGCAGCCTCTGCCAGTGCCCAGTGACCCTTGTCGTGAATAATTTTTTCCTTATGTCCAGCTTGAACCTCCCCTGGTGGAGCTTGAGGCCATTCCCTCTTGTCCTGTCCCCTGTCACTTGGGAGAAGAGGCCATCAACCTGCTCTCCACAACCTCCCTTCAGGTAGTTGTAGAGAGCAATGAGATCATAGAGTATGGTTAGAGATCATAGAGTACAGATACAATAGTGATGTAAATGTTTCCAATCCCAGATTTTTTGTTGATTCTCAGGCTCATTAGGTTTTCCTCATCCGTAATGTGGCCCTTGCTTCTTCGAGGTCTGTGCAGCTCTCACAGCCAAACCTATAAATACTGAAGGAATAAATAAATACACCAAGCAAAAAATCCAAAACTCTGAAGAAATTGGAGAGAGGGGTGTAATGTTTGCCTGCCACTTAATACGAGCTCATTGATTTTGTGTCTTAAAAGAAAGGTCTGAATATGGACTGTATGAAGGATTTAAATTCAAAATACCTAAACTCCAGTTTTTCATTGACACCTGTTCCCCTATTTGATACGTGACTGGTCCCTTCTCATGTGGCAAGAAGGCAACGTCATGAACTTTTCTTTGAGCCATCAGTGAAATTGTCATATAACACTGCTATTTCTCATCTGAACGTGTACCTTGAAAATGACCTCTGAAGAGAGGCTGGACGTACCATCAGAAGATTGCTACCCCAGCCTAATGATACCCCAAAAGCTGTTCTACGGTCACCTCTATCAAACCCTTTCATTCTGTTTGCCAATTACGACAGCAGAATCTATCACTTTTTTTCAATTTTCATTACACGAGGAATTTACTTTGCACATTTTCCTCCTCTACGTAGTACTTGAAAATCATATTTCATTAAATGCTGTTTCTAACATAATTGAGAGCAATTCACTTATAAAGTAACTGCTGACAGATGGATCCATTTATATCTTATACATGATGTTCTGGGCTTCTTATCTTGTCACCTGTGTCTGGTGTTCGAAAATTCATCTTTTGTGTTAGCAGCTTGGAAAGCCTCAGCTTGATACGTTATATCGAGCGTGTTAATTTGAGCTCTACCCTTGTACTCCTGTAAAACTGACGGCTGCCAAACATTTGGAGAAAACATCTTGCTTTGTCTTTTACTTTGCAATATGGGATTTTCAAAATTCCTCAAAGCAAATGAATTCATAAGTCTTTCGTGGCCTCTTCCAAGCCATGTGGAAATTAATAGAAGGGCTCCTGTTGGCTGAAGAAGCTGTCAGACCATGATTGACCTGAAAAGATTAATGTCTTCATGTACTGCTGATGTTAGGCCCTTTGACAACACAGTCCTCCTTTTGGTTAAAAACACGTTTTGCAACTCTCCCTACTTCCACTTTTAGTCCTGTTGTCCCTATTTCTTTCGCTTGTTAGTGCATAGTGTCACTGGAGCAACATTTTATGCAGAATAATGCTATTAAGAAAACATATACATGTCACATGTCCATTAATCTCCTTTATTTCCCTGTTATTTATTTATATAGCATTATTACCTTGGAAGGACACCGGGTACTTTTTTGCAAATCACTTCTCAGGCCTGTGGCGTGAGATTGTGTCCACTCCAAAGGGTTTTACTGCCTCAGCACCGGTTCCCATTACCATCTGTCCGTTCCCCTCTGCCAAAGACACAGAGGAGGACCAAAGCACAGGAAATAAACGATCATGTAACAGCGTAATACATGGGTGCTGGAAGCTGGCACTGTGCACTAACCAAAGGAGAAAGTCCATCTCTGGAATATAAATGAGAGGTAACAAGTAGGGAGTGAATGATAATGAACCTTGAAAGTGTGGATAAATAACTTCTGTGCAATGCAGTAGAGAAGCTGTAGCCAGAAAAGGGGGAAAAAAATGAACAGGTGAATGGCATGGAAAATTATTCTGGCAGGAAACTTCACAATGACTAGAGGTAAAGATAATTTATATCAAGATCTGGGCACAATAAGAGCTTCAAGTTGGGGGTGGGAGCCTAGAGCCAAACCTTTCCTCTCTTTCCTTTTTATGAATGATTGTAGGTTTGGAATACCAAAGGAAAACCGACTGCCAGGCTTAAAAATATCTGAAGGATCGAGTGCTTCAGGCTGAAGATACTGTCCAGGCTGTACATCTGCTGGTGGAGTGAGCAGCAGTGAGGCCAGGTGGAGCAGAGCTACATTGGTGCCAGAGGGTCATTGACTGGGACGTGTTTCTGTGGCTTTGGCTCTGCTAATCATTGTCAGAGCCTCACGGGGCAGGCAGAAGTTGCTCTGAAGGGAAATGGTATGAACAAATCTTGTGTGCAAGTTGTGTGGTGGGTTATTTACCTCCTCGGGCTAATGGTAAGGATGCGATCCTGTCCTGTTTAGCTATTAGCCGCACTTGTGTTTCCAGAAGTTGTTTGATGAAGTCTTGTGAGATGACAGTGGATTCATTATTTCAGAAATTGCCGGGGCTTACCCTGGAGAGGGCAAGATGCCAGCACCAGTCAAACAATGTTCTCACTCTTTGATTAGAAGCAAATTGTTTGAAGCTGGAATTCTTCCCAATTGGTGTTTTTAATTGAATTTTTCTGTGGAAAGATTACTGAAAAAAAGCTGTTACAGGTACTTTGATCATGCATTCCTGCAGCTTTAAAAATTAAACTTACTCAAAGTATAGACTGTGTGTGTTTCAGGCCTATATCCTTAATATATTTTAATGCTGCTAAGGTATCTTTGACTTCAGCACAGAAAGCTGAAGAGAGGAAATGGCAAAAGCCACCTAGAAGAAGGACAGGAGGTCTGATGCTTAAAACAGCCTCATTAAAATGTATTTTTCTAAGTTTAGCAAAATAATGAGAACCACCCCTTGATCCACTTTCCTGAAAGCAGAGATCAAAAGTTTTAGAAGACAGTTTCTTTCTCAGTAGCGTTTTTTTACTAAGATTGATAGAAAACACCTCATGTAAAAAACTATATGCAGTCTTCTTTTTTATTATGAACATGTACATTTATTTTTGGGATAATACTGCCCTTAAGCAACAAAGCTGCCTAGTATTGAATATATATGCCCAGTTCTTGTAGCTTCATACTTGTCTAATACAATGAAACACCTACTTTAGGTGCATCAAACAAGCATAACCAAAATATCATTGACCCAACACTGTGTAACCAGATTTCTGGCCTTTTTCATTGGATACTATAAGTTTTCTTTCATTAAAGAGAACAAATGTGATACCTGAACCATTCAGAGGATTTGCAGCTATACCATCACTTTAAACTATCTAATGATATCTACAGAAAGCAATTTAATCCAGCTCTTCTTTTCACCCCACACAAAGAAAAGACAAAATTCTCGGTTCGCATTACATTAGCCTTCGAGTCTTCTTAAATATAAATCATGTTCCCTGCAGGTTTACATTAGGGATTAAGTGTCTTCATTCGTAATAACTCTGGAAATAAATTAAATGAAAGGAGGCACAGCCTCTAGCTCTGTTTCTGGTTCTTCATTTCAGACTCTAATTTTTATACAGCACTCTTGTTTTATCCACCTGGCACTAGGCCACAATAGCGGCACCTAAGGATATTTGAGGACAAAATGTAAAATGTTTTCATAAAACAACTTCCCTTCCCCTTTCTATTGTCTTTATATAGAGGCGATCGTTTTTCTCAACAATTTCAGAATTTTGAGGTAGGTGAGTGGTTGCAGGTGAACTTGACTGCTTTGCAGCTCAACTTAGAATTCTCTATTTTCCATATGAGATCCATCTCGTGTTCTTTGATGAGACATTTAGTTCATAATGTCCGGTGTGTTACTGATGCATGCAAAAATCAATGAAAGATTCTTGCAAGGCAGAATCTTCTCCTACCAACATTAGAAAATACTTCCGAAGCACTACGTGACTTAGTGTTATGAAAATATCTTTGATCTACATCTTGATGATAGATATCGTTGCTTGTTTCTAAGCACAGAGGTCTGAAGATCCAGTTAAAATGTTCTGATTATTTCTACTTTAAAGAAGAATGAACAATTAGGTAAAAACATTGCATTTATTTTTAGGTTAGATCGTGGTCTAGGTTTTCCTTTTGAAGTCATTTGACCTAGCAGATCAATGTGTGCTGCTTCCAAACTTTATCAGTAGTTGACAAAAAGGGAAAGGAAGGCACACTAAAGCATGGAAATGCTTCCTTCCATGCTGCCTAACTAGAGCTGAGAGCGTTTTTTTAATNGAGTGCTTCAGGCTGAAGATACTGTCCAGGCTGTACATCTGCTGGTGGAGTGAGCAGCAGTGAGGCCAGGTGGAGCAGAGCTACATTGGTGCCAGAGGGTCATTGACTGGGACGTGTTTCTGTGGCTTTGGCTCTGCTAATCATTGTCAGAGCCTCACGGGGCAGGCAGAAGTTGCTCTGAAGGGAAATTGTATGAATAAGCCTTGTGTGCAAGTTGTGTGGTGGGTTATTTACCTCCTCGGGCTAATGGTAAGGATGCGATCCTGTCCTGTTTAGCTATTAGCCGCACTTGTGTTTCCAGAAGTTGTTTGATGAAGTCTTGTGAGATGACAGTGGATTCATTATTTCAGAAATTGCCGGGGCTTACCCTGGAGAGGGCAAGATGCCAGCACCAGTCAAACAATGTTCTCACTCTTTGATTAGAAGCAAATTGTTTGAAGCTGGAATTCTTCCCAATTGGTGTTTTTAATTGAATTTTTCT
The DNA here is from genome assembly GCA_013389865.1 of Piaya cayana. Taxonomy (NCBI): domain Eukaryota; kingdom Metazoa; phylum Chordata; class Aves; order Cuculiformes; family Coccyzidae; genus Piaya; species Piaya cayana. The sequence goes on along the minus strand of WAAB01021014.1, from coordinate 8,288 downwards.
GTGGAAAGATTACTGAAAAAAAGCTGTTACAGGTACTTTGATCATGCATTCCTGCAGCTTTAAAAATTAAACTTACTCAAAGTATAGACTGTGTGTGTTTCAGGCCTATATCCTTAATATATTTTAATGCTGCTAAGGTATCTTTGACTTCAGCACAGAAAGCTGAAGAGAGGAAATGGCAAAAGCCACCTAGAAGAAGGACAGGAGGTCTGATGCTTAAAACAGCCTCATTAAAATGTATTTTTCTAAGTTTAGCAAAATAATGAGAACCACCCCTTGATCCACTTTCCTGAAAGCAGAGATCAAAAGTTTTAGAAGACAGTTTCTTTCTCAGTAGCGTTTTTTTACTAAGATTGATAGAGAACACCTCATGTAAAAAACTATATGCAGTCTTCTTTTTTATTATGAACATGTACATTTATTTTTGGGATAATACTGCCCTTAAGCAACAAAGTTGCCTAGTATTGAATATATATGCCCAGTTCTTGTAGCTTCATGCTTGTCTAATACAATGAAACGCCTACTTTAGGTGCATCAAACAAGCATAATCAAAATATCATTGACACAACACTGTGTAATCAGATTTCTGGCCTTTTTCATTGTGCATTGTAAGTTTTCTTTCATAAAAGAGAACAAATGTGATACCTGAACCATTCAGAGGATTTGCAGCTATACCATCACTTTAAACTATCTAATGATATCTACAGAAAGCAATTTAATCCAGCTCTTCTTTTCACCCCACACAAAGAAAAGACAAAATTCTCGGTTCGCATTACATTAGCCTTCGAGTCTTCTTAAATATAAATCATGTTCCCTGCAGGTTTACATTAGGGATTAAGTGTCTTCATTCATAATAACTCTGGAAATAAATTAAATGAAAGGAGGCACAGCCTCTAGCTCTGTTTCTGGTTCTTCATTTCAGACTCTAATTTTTATACAGCACTCTTGTTTTATCCACCTGGCACTAGGCCACAATAGCGGCACCTAAGGATATTTGAGGACAAAATGTAAAATGTTTTCATAAAACAACTTCCCTTCCCCTTTCTATTGTCTTTATATAGAGGCGATCGTTTTTCTCAACAATTTCAGAATTTTGAGGTAGGTGAGTGGTTGCAGGTGAACTTGACTGCTTTGCAGCTCAACTTAGAATTCTCTATTTTCCATCTGAGATCCATCTCATATTCTGTGATGAGACATTTAGTTCATAATGTCCGGTGTGTTACTGATGCATGCAAAAATCAATGAAAGATTCTTGCAAGGCAGAATCTTCTCCTACCAACATTAGAAAATACTTCCGAAGCACTACGTGACTTAGTGTTATGAAAATATCTTTGATATACATCTTGATGATATCATTGCTGGAATTCCATGCCAAATAACTCGTGGAGTTTGCAAGCTCTTCTACAACTATAATGTCTGAAGGAAATAAATTTGGTTTCTGTTCTGCATAGATATGCAGAATGCTTGTTTCTAAGCATGGAGGTCTGAAGATCCAGTTAAAATGTTCTGATTATTTCTACTTTAAAGAAGAATGAACAATTAGGTAAAAACATTGCATTTATTTTTAGGTTAGATCGTGGTCTAGGTTTTCCTTTTGAAGTCATTTGACCTAGCAGATCAATGTGTGCTGCTTCCAAACTTTATCAGTAGTTGACAAAAAGGGAAAGGAAGGCACACTAAAGCATGGAAATGCTTCCTTCCATGCTGCCTAACTAGAGCTGAGAGCGTTTTTTTAATGTATATATGTGATATTTTCCCCTTATATTCCTGAGACTTCTCAAAAAATTAAGAAGACTAAGGCCTGATTCAGAATTTTTCACTCCAAAAAATTTGGCTTTGACGTGTCTTTCCTCCAGCATCCCCCATTCCCACCAGCTTTCCTTTGATTGGAGTGTTTTGTTCAATTATTGCTGTTTTACTTCACATTATGACTAAGCAGACTTTTAATATTAACACCTGAGCATAATGAATCAAAATTAAGAAACGTGATTTAAAGCTTTATGGCAGATGGTTCAAGTTCTGCCAGGGGAGGTTCAGGCTCGACGTAAGAAAAAAAATTCTCCACAGAAAGGGTTATTGGGTACTGGACCAGGCTGCCCAGGGAGGTGGTTGACTCACCTTCCCTGGAGGTGTTTACGGGACAGGTGGACGAGGTCCTGAGGGACATGGTTTAGTGTTTGATAGGAATGGTTGGACTCGATGATCCCGTGGGTCTCTTCCAACGTGATGATTCTATGATTCTATGGTTCAAATAGTCAGGAAATTAGAGGCTCAGTGTTTGACACTGCGTGTTTCCACAAGCTTAGGCTCTTCTTATGGAATGTGAGTCACACAGAAAGGACTGAAGCAGCTAAAGAACAAGTGAAAAATAAAAGAAATAGTAAATACTTTGTGTGATTTAGCAGCCTACTTGGAAACAGAAAACAGAATATTGTTTAGTTTTATGGCACATGAAGAGAGCAGGTTTCTTAGTCTTGAATATATATATGTAGTTCTGGTTTAGCATAGTGAGGCAATAACTAGCCTTGACTGTAGAAAAGTGTATTTATATGATATATATCCCCCTGGCTTTTTAAAATTGAAACTGCGTTACTTCTATTGGAAGGTTTTTCCTTATCTATCCTGCAACCTGTGCTTTTTTTCGCTATTTCAGGTACAGGCGAAACCCTGCAAAGCCTCACTGCCAGGAGGAATTTACACAAGAAGAAAGGGAAACGGACATGGATTCTTGCTCCTTTTCCTCATGTGCAGCAGTCGTCGGTGGGTATACCTGGAGTTTCTTCTTGGGTAAGGCATTAATTCCCTTCCTTCATCAAGCAAGGCCACAGCAATGGACACTTTGCCTGAAACAGACTAAAGCATATTCACCTCAAACAAAATCTCCTTCCAGAGGAACCACAGGCAGATTTATATGCAGTTAAAAGGCAGTGAGAAACAGGAGGGGTTGGCACAGCCTTCAGCAGACGTACGTGTTGGCAAAATGGACGTCTGGTTCCTTTTATTAAATGCATTAGTGTCCAGCAGAATATGGAAACAACCTGCTGCTACTCTTCTTTAATGTCAAAGCATACTCCTGGTAGCAGTGTGGATATTTTTTTGTTTTTCTGCAAAGAGTTATAGGCAAAGGTAATCTCAAAATCAAGTATTTCCTTCATTTCATACTTATCCCCTCAGATTTTACAATGACAGCATGCTAAGAGAGAACAGAAGGACTGAATAAATGCAAAAAAATCAGTTTGACACATCTGGAAAAAAACACCCTGTGTGTTTCTTTCCTTTAATGTTGCGAACAGGTGGTAACTGCAGCTGTCTGAAAAACATGATGCCCATGAAAAATTTTGTTTTCTTTTAAACATCCCCAACGTGACATTTTTCAGTTTTGAGGTGGTTCTGATTTGCAACAAACACTATTTAAAAGCAGAGGGCCAAGAGGTTGATCAGATTGGCTGGAGCACCTTCCCAGTGAGGACAGGCTGAGAGAGTTGGGGTTGGTCTTCACAGAGAAGAGAAGTCTCACAGGAGGCCTTTAGAGCAGCCTTACGGTATTTAAAGGGGGGCTACAGAAAAACTCTTTATCAGGGAGAGCAGGGATAGGATGGAGGAGAGATAGGAGAAAGGGGGAATGGTTTTAACCTGAAAGAGGGCAGATTTAGATGAGAGAGTAGGAAGAAATTTGGTGCTGTGAGGATGTTGAGGCCCTGGCCCAGGTTGCCCAGGGAAGCTGTGGCTGCCCCATCCCTGGAGATGTTCAATCCAGCTTGGATGGGACTTGGAGCCCCTGATCCAGTGGGAGGTGTCCCTGCCCATGGCAGGGGGGTTGCAACTGTATAATCTCTAAGGTCCTTTCCAAACCAAACCATTCTGTGAATCTATTAAAATGAGATACAGACACTATAAGAAGAAAAAAAAAAAAACAAACCTATACAAACTCAAATTTCTAAACCCAAATTAACTCTTTTCTGAAAAACCAGAGAATCCTACTGTATCTGAATAGAGTCCTCTAGCAATAATTTCCAGCATCTCCATTGGCAGATATGCTATAGGTAATAAAAATCTTCACAATAACTGAGATTTTCATCCTTCATTCCAAGGTCACGAGAAATTAAATGCGTGTTATTTCAGTAGGAGAAAGAGCGGACTGTCACCCTGTAGGTGGTGGACTGTCTTGGGGCTGAAGTTGCGTGAGGATCTCTGATCTGTATTCATAACTGGGAACTGTGGATTATTATTGAAATATCTCTTAAAATTCCTACGGCAATGCACCCATATGGAGATAAATGACTTCAAATGCACCTTTAAGCAATTGTGGAAATTTCTAAGCTAAGAACTTATTCATACGAAATTGTGATAAAGCTCTGAACATGAACTGAAATTTGAAAACTGGAGCTTTTGGCTGCCTTTCAAGGTAGGCATTTTATTTTCACTCTGCACTTAGCAATCCAAAATGAAAATAGAATTGAGATCGAAGGGTAACCGCTGTGTGCCGCGTTGCATTGATTGTGGAAGTTATTTTACATAGTTCTGGGAATGCATAAGTTGCCACAATCTTTTCACGATTTTATTTATACAAATCTTGCACAATAAGGTGGCTGTGGGTAGATACTAAGACTAATGTGCGAGACAACTGCTTACCTTGTACTTGCAAGAAAACATGCTGGAACGGCAACTGTTTCGCATAAATGATGTCCTCATGTAGGTTTATCACTTTTCTTTCAATTCTATCTTCGTTCCCTTTATTGTCTGACTTTTATGACTCATTTTACTTTAAAAAATGCCAATGTGAAGTCTTTGCTTTTCTGCTTGTCTGGAAAGCACTTTGCAGACCTACAGGGATAAATGCATAACGTTAGTGATTAACGCTTAATCAGTGGCCTTGTAGTTCTTGGCCTTAGTATTGACTCTCTCTCTTGTGCACATATCCAGTATTAATTATTTCCTCTTAGGCCTCGGTGTGGTGTCACGTGTGATGTGTGTAAAACAGCAGCATGTGGGAACGGGTGTTTTGAACTACAGATGCAGTCAGTTTGTAGTGTGAATTTCCTTTTCTGGAAGGTTTCATAGAATCATAGAACAACCAGGTTGGAAGAGACCCACTGGATCATCAAGTCCAACCATTCCTATCAAACACTAAACCAAGTCCCTCAGCACCTCGTCCACCCGTCCCTTAAACACCTCCAGGGAAGGTGAATCAACCACCTCCCTGGGCAGCCTGTTTCACTCCAGCATCCACAAATGTGTTTCACAGATGGNTTCTGTCCCATGATCCTGGAAAAGGAACCAAAAAAAAAAAAAAAGTATTAATTTTAGATTTCATTCAGTTTAAACTTATGGCCAGTCTTTTTCCTTTTCAATAATGAAGCCTTGCTCTAATCTTAATTCTGTCTTCATAGGCTTCATTCCTCAGTTCACAGAAAGCTGGTAGGAATTTCTTCATGTCCCTGACAGGACATCCTGTAGTCCTGAAGGCAGAGATACACCAGTCTCCACGGCTCCAAGTGCTCCTTTTTCTGCGTTTCACTTGCTGCCTACTCCGCCATGCCCACTCTATAAATGAGACGAGGCTGGAAGACAGGCCTCTTTCGAAGCGCCATCTGTTTTAATTAACGAAGGTAAGATTCTTTAATTTACAAATGCTCTGCCACAAGTATGCAACTGAGTTTTCATCCACTGAGCTTCATTGCCTAATGCTAAAATGGATGAGTCTTTAGCTTGCTTGTTGTATGAAATGGCTCCCTTTAATTCAAACCAATGGAGGTCTAGGGAAAAGAAACAGACAAGCAAACAAGGAAATGTTTTATGTTTGGGTTTATCTTTTCTTTTTTTTAGCAAGCCACCTTTTGAAATCACTATGTTATTTTGTCACTTCTTTGCTAAAAAAAAAAAGCAACAGCTCAGAATCTTTATCATATTGATTGCTTAACCAGTTTTCATCTGGGGTCCAAGATCATACACAGCATTGTTATTGCATTATTATTTTTCATTTGTATCCTATTGATTTGCTGCCAGTAGCTTACAGGTCAATTTACAAAAAGATGGGGTATGATTTATTTTTTTTCTAAAACATTATGCCACAATGGGAATGCTTTTATAAGCTTGTCACTGCTCTAGGTTTGTGTTTTCTTCTCTCAGGAGTGCAACACATTCATAGATTAGTGACGCGGTTCCATGTGGATCTCCCCCAGAGTATCCATGACTTATATATAATTCAGACAAATAAGTAGCTATACCTAAGCCTACACTTAAATTAGAATTTTACTCCCAGGGAATGGTTCTTTTCTTATGTCTCCCTGTACGACTGGGGAATAACACACAAAGTCAGTTTAGTCATACTGTTATAAAAGAGATGGGAGGAGAGACTTTATATGTCTAATCACAAAAAGCTACCAAGGTTTAACATCTCCCAAGGACAGGTACTAAAAATGCACGTGAAAAAATGATGCTTAGCGCTGGCCAGGCCGATGTCGGCAGTGACAAAGTGTGTCCTTTCTGCACGCTCAGTAGTACCTCGACCTATCCCAAGGAGATGAAACACCTTTCTGAAGTGTTAGTGTGGGACTATCAGCCAACCCAGTTCAGAGCCCATGGACATTATAGCCCTTTGAGCTTGACCTGCTTGTGCAGCAGGGCTGGAGAGTCCTCACCGTTGTATCAGAAACTGTGTGACCAGCAAGTCCGGGTAGGTTCTTCTCCCTCTGTACTCAGCACTGACCGCTCCTTGAATCCTGTGTGCAGTTCTGGGCCCCTCAGCACAAGAAGGATGTTGAGGCTCTGGAGAGAGTCCAGAGAAGAGCAATGGAGCTGGTGAAGGGGCTGGAGAACAGGCCTTATGAGGAGTGGCTGAGAGAGCTGGGGGTGTTTAGCCTGGAGAAGAGGAGGCTGAGAGGAGACCTCATTGCTCTCTACAACTACCTAAAAGGAGGTTGTGGAGAGGAGGGAGCTGGGCCCTTCTCCCCAGTGACAGGGGACAGGACGAGGGGGAATGGCCTCAAGCTCCACCAGGGGAGATTTAAGCTGGACATTAGGAAAACATTTTTCATGCAAAGGATCATTGGGCACTGGCAGAGGCTGCCCAGGGAGGTGGTTGAGTCACCTTCCCTGGANTTTTATTTGATTTACCATCATTAAAACTTTGCTACTAGGAAAGTAGTAAGTGCTTTTCTAGTAGCACAAATGCAATGTATTATTTTTATTCCTTCAGTAGAAAATTCTGAATACACAATTTACAAGGGGGTTGTTCTTTAATTAGTCAATGCAAAATGTGTTAATTGCAGTAGCCTGATCACAGAATCACCGGGTTGGAAGAGACCCACTGGATCATCGAGTCCAACCACTCCCACAAAACATGATGTATATATAGACCCTGATGTGTACTATTATTTTGCACTGGAACTCATTCAGGTAAATCAACCCACGGTGAGGGGCTTCCCATTCATGTTCTGTCTACGGTATATTGAATTTCCCTGACATCCTTTCAACAGGAGCGAGTTTGATTGGAATCGTTTATACTACAGGGTATCCTTTTCTGCCAGTGATAATTTTCAGGTTTGGGATTGGTCCAGCCTTTCATACTAGTCTGTGGTTTAGAATTGGTTGTTGAAGATCAAGCATGCTCTAACCAACACAAGTCACTTAAATAATATTCCCAGTTTGGGAAATTTAATTCTGCAGTGCAGGTCATTCACTGACCTCAAAAGTGAGACACTGTCCAGATACATTTCTTGCTCGTAATGTGTCCCATGATAAGTTAATAATCAAGTAGCTGAAGGTGGTGCTCAAATTTTGTAGGAATATTCTAAAGACTCTTTTAGTTTTTCTTCTACTAATTTCCTGCATTTTGTTTCAGACTTTTGCAGCATTAGGACTCTACTGCCTTCGACATCAGAGAGGTCAAACAAGATTTCCTGCTTCAAATGGAGGTGTAAAGGCACAAAATGTGGGGTGTCTGGCTCTTAAATACTGGAGATGTGCAGCAGTTCACATATACAGGTAAATACTTTTGTATGTGTTTATGCTGATAGTTAAGGGGAAAAATGACTATATTCCAAGACTGCTGGAAATTGCTTTATCATTATTGAATGACACATTAAAAAAACCCAAACAAAACCAAAACATTTTTCCTCTTTGAAAGTATTCATGACTTTTTGTAGAGCTTTGATTTTTTTTTTTTTTTTTAGAACAATGAAAAGAGACTTTACAAAAATTGCTCAGGTCTTTAATTCATTACTAAGGAATCTTTGATTTCTTACACGAAAAAAGTTTTGGAACATTAGATTCAGAACATCTAATTT
>WAAB01021013.1:2436-34734 GCA_013389865.1 Piaya cayana | reverse complement strand
AAGAAAGAAAGAAAGAAAGAAAGAAAGAAAGAAAGAAAGAAAGAAAGAAAAGCAGAATCTGATTTCTCCTCCTGTTCCCATAGCTGAGGCTAATGTCAAAATTCAAAGTAATTTGTCTGTCTTTAAGACAATGCCAAAGTGGGACAGCCTCAGTTCAGTGTGGTACTGAACAGAGCTGGGAGACATCAAGAGTATTCACATCCCAGGTTCCTGGTCTCTGAAAGACTCTCACCAATATACATCAGCTTGCACTCAGGACTGCTTTTTGCAATTCAAATAACAGGGCTTCCGTTGCAGCAATGCAGTGAAATTAAAGCATACTCTCAGGGCTCCATCCTAAATTATGGTATCAGACTGATGGGGCATGAAAGCTGTGCTGTCCTACCTACTTACATTCAAAAATCCCCAAAAGTCAAAAAAAGCCTTTGAGAATCTTCAAAAGTTCATATTGATTCCCATCAAATTAATCCCTATGTAAAATAGAAACATTTTTTACCTCATATTTCCTGGCTGGAGTGACTACTTTTCAGTGACACCAAACATCTTGATCTCAGACTACATTCCTGATTCCTCCTACAACTAGTCCTCACTTCCTGATAAGGAAGAGCAGAAACTAATTTTCAGCCCAGAGAGTCAAGCTCAGATCCTGTCCCTTGCAATGGAACAGATAGTATTAGAAGTAGCTTTGGTGCAGAGGATATGACAACCTGAACCAGGCTGCTGTTTTCCACCCTAGATTACATGTAGATTAGCTTTGGTTCCTTAAATTTGTTCCAGCACTAAGTGGCCATAATATTGTGGTTCCTAGTAGGGCCAGGGCACCTCGCTATAAATTTCACATGATCCATCTCCAACCATCCCCCCCACTCTCTCCTTGCTTGAAGTTCACTAAGAGGGGAAAATCCACAGCAGATGTGACATAATGGTAGCAACACTCCTTCTTTGACAGGGAAGTTGGACTAGATGACAGCCACAACTCCCTTTCAACAAGCATTTCTATCATTGAGTGAACCTCCCTGCCCAATACAGCCTTGCTGTGTCTCTCTGCTAAAAGACCAGCACTCATTCAAGTAAAAATAAAAATAATAAAGCCACAGCTCTGCAGCCTTTATTGGATTTTTTTCCAGCATGTCCAAACTCGTGTTCAGTGCAGCCTATAGTGACCTGTTAGAAACCATCTGCATGTACACAGCCAAACAGAGAACTGAGGGAATCACTTCAGACAGGGTGCAACAAGCACTCCCAGTCTGGCCTGGACTTTTACTTGTAGTTTTCTGGAAACACATTACGTGATGTAAGCAAAAGGATACTAGGGCTATTCTCATAATTGAGTAGAAAGTGAGCATGAACCAACTCTACTTAGTATAAATGTAACCATTAAGTCTAGTTCCTTCAACAAATTTGTTCGTGACAAGCTTCAAATACACCTTCCTCCACACCTTGGTGGACAGAGCTTACACTGAACATAAACAATGGTGTTATATAGTTTTGGTGCTTTCCATTGAGCTTCACTGGCCAAGTTTGTTTTCCAGCTAAGTTGGAGCTACTGCTGTACAGTCTCCAATTAAATTACTCACAATGTTCTTGTGATCTTTTCTTGACTCAGCTTGTTACTTCCTGTGATATTTTCCATAACAGCTTCAGCTAGACCTTAGCCTTGTGGGAAACAGAAGCAAATCATCTCTCTGAACCCAGAGCACACAAACAAAAAGGCTGAAAGCATTACATTGAAATGCATCTCTGAGCAAAGTCTGTTCAACATAAACATACTATCATTCAGCTCCAGGCCCCAAAAATATTTCCTCCTCTTGCTCCTTCTGTCTTTTTTCCCTCTAGGGGAAAAAAAAAAAAAACCCAAACCAACCAACCAACACTGTTATTTCTGGGGGAAAAAATGAACATATTTGGGTGCAAGACATAGGAATAGGATTTCACCCAAGGATCAGCACGTCTGGGAGATACACATTACACTAGTGCACATAAAAGAAATGCACACATTGTAAATGTTACTACTTAGAAATGTACAAACTGTAATACTTGAGTTCCTGGAGCTGAGTGTCAGCTGGTGTTAATTATCAAAGCTCCACCAGTTTCAGTGAAGATAGACACACTTGCAGCAGCTGAGACTCCAGTCCTTGGCCACTGAGCTTCTCCTGAGATGCCACCCAGCAACAACCCTAGAAACAGTGCTGTAGGTGCTGGCACATGTTCCTGACCATGATTCTGAAGAGGTGCACATTTGTTTCTGTCTAAACCCAGACCCACGAGCCACATGCTCGTGTCCAGCCCTAAGAAGGGGGCAAAAGTGGATCTGTTTGTCTGTGTGGTGATTCGGAGGCCAACAAGGTCACTCCCAGGGTGAATATCAAAACAGTATTTACTTCTGGCTCCAGCAAGCCTAAACACACCAAGCTACTGGGGTGCACAACAAAGACAAAGAATCCCTGGTGACAACCCAAGTCCCTAGGATCTGATCAAACACGCATGCCATGAGGTAATGGGGGGGGGGGGGGCGGGGATGTAGATATAGTGAGAAAGAGAGCGAGAGAAAGTCACCGCATCCAACGCAGTAGATGAATCTCTGGAACATGTGGTCCAGCCACGTGGTCCAGGCTGCTCCAATCCAAGTGTGTGGGTCCATGCTGGCACGAAGCGAGCTAAGCCTCGACCCGCTCCGAGTACTTTTAACCGAGTCGGTTTTGGCGGACTCCAGAAGTGAGCAGCAGGGGAAAGCTGCACCTGGTCCTGCGCCGCCCCTGCTGGACAAAATGTTTAAGGCCAAATAGATAAACACAATCTGACTTGGCATTTGACCCCGTGACTTAAACATTTGTCACAGAAGTCAAATTGAAAACTCAGATCCATGTCATCTATAGTGGTGACACTTTAAGGTGCAACTTGCTCAGTTGCCGCTGCATCACCTCCACCCAGCCACAGCCAGCTCTGGGCCTGGAGTCCACCCGAGCAAGAGAGAGTGCTGCCCACTCCTACATTGTCCTCACTGTTGAACACGACACACAAGCAGGCAGTCTTCAGGCAAAATGTTTAAGGCAAAGAGAGTTGAATTCACAGCTTCTTAGCTGTTCAAGACAGTCATGCATTCTGTGAGAGCAGCAAGTGAGGCAGGGCCATTAGCACCCAGAGGCCGATATACAAGTAGTAAAGTATTGTAACTATAAGATGAAATTTCCCATAGCATGATACTGACTTGTGAAGATCAACTCACCTTACTACTTACACAGTACTTAAAAGAAACACAGCACTACCACCAGTGTGCTTAAACCCATGCAATTGTCTCATGCTCCCAAAGTCAGGCAAGGCTTTCAATCAGGAATTTTTGGAACAGTTCAGGAATTTGCTGTTGTGCCAATTAAAAAGTGATTTCTGTCACTGACAGTTAGCATTTTGCATATATTAGTCTATTTTTATGGGTTATGTGAGTAATTATTTAATGATACTATGCAGAAAGATGAGCGTGCAGAAGGCAAGGCTTAGGATCATTGGCTTTCAGAGTTTTGCAATGAACCAGCTGCACTGCCAGGCTTAAAAGCAGAGCAAGTCCAAATGTTCCATTCTCACAAAAGCAGGCCTACACTTGTTCTGTAGTAATACATCAACTCTAACCAACTGATGAGAGCTACTTAGCATGATTTTAAGAATTACTAAAAAAATCTAACAGTTCCCTATTTACCTTCAACCAGAGAAAGGAGGATTCATTTCACATGTATACAAAATGACAGAAAAATATAGTTTGAGGTAAAATTCTTAGGAGGCAGTCCAGCAGATATTTAGAAAATATCTTAGAAAATCACTGGAAAATAACCCTTCCCTCACAATATGTGTCCTGATAGAAGACTTAGGACATCTGCAGCCTTAGTATGTTTTTTCTATTATGGTGAATATGGAAACTACTCAGAATATATTACAGAGACAAATGGCAAAATCTATTATAGAGGCAAATACAGACAAAGCCTAGAAACACGGGAGTTATTCAGGCAGAATGTGACCATACCAAATTAATAAATATAGCCTGTCACAACCTGGACCCACGAGCCACATGGTCATGTCCAGCCCTGACTGGGGCGGAACTGGATTCATTTGTCTATGTGGTGATCTGAAGACCAATAAGGTCACTCCCAGGGTGAATATCAAAAGCAGTATCTATTTCTGGCTCCAGCAAGCATAAACACACCAAGATACCAGGGCTCACAACAAAGACACAGGTGGGTGCAACCACCCAAAGTTACATAAATGTATCTCCAGAAACAACCCAGGGCCTCGGATCCGATCCAACATCCACACCATAAGGTAAGAGACAGAGAGAAATAGTGGAGGGTGGGGGGGTAGTGGAAGGAAAGAAATCGCCACATCGACAGCAGCAGCAGATCTTGGGAAGACGTGGTGACAGCAGGAGCTTTTTCCAGGCTGCATGGTCCAGGCTGGTCCAATCGAAGTGTATGAGTGAGAGCAAGCATCGAGGTGAGAGCGAGACTCCTCCCCTGGTTCCTTGAGCACCCTTTTATAAGGCCTGTCCAAACCCCATCTGCATGTGTCTTTTTGGCAGGTCCAGATGGTTCAGGAAAGGAGGAGGGTGGGGGGAGGGGGTAGCGGGGCAGCATCCCCTCCCCCACCGAAGCCAGCTCTGGGGCCCGACTTCACCCCAGCGAGCGAGAGCTGTGCCTGCTCCTGCACTGCCCCTGCTGAACCTCAGCACTACAGACAAGCTGGTGCCACAAGTGGATAGTCCTCAGACAAAATGTTTAAGGCAAAGAGATAAACACAGTTTGACTTTACATAGCCCATATACAAGCAGCAAGATTTATGAGGGATTAACATATTATCACTTTTATTGGAACCCGTACAATACAGAACAGAAAACCTTGATGAAAGTAATTAGTCTGCAACATTAACTTTTGTCTTTCTATGTATGATTCACAGAATTATTTTTTTACTTAATCCTGTCAAAAGATTTATTATATGTCACAAACTCAAGTTTGCACCCAGGTTATCCAAGTTACCAGTCAGGTCCAGAATAGCCTTGGCATAGATAGCTATACAGTCATGCCACATTGCACAATTTCATATACTCTAATACACTAATACTAATACTCTATACACTAATCCTAAACTGAAAATCCACCTATACTTTAGGCAATCAGATGTTACCTCCTCATGTTAAGCAACTAATTCTGAAATAAAAGCATGTAATTATGGAGTTACAGGTACCAAAGTCATTATACAGTTGGTTGATTTTTTGTTTGTAAACATCTGGGGCTGTCCGGGGGTTTGGCTTTATTATATTTTGATTTTCCTGTCTTTTATGTGACTTTATTCCTTTGCTAAATTATTTTCTCTGAATAAAGTTCCTTCAGTTTTGATTGTATTTTCAGACATTTAAGCATAACCTGGAATGTTCATCATTTGATAAGACTATCAGTTATTAATATATTCTTCATCATTCTTCCACAGCCTCTGTGATATCTCAAAAATTTGCGATATGTTTTGCATGTATTTCCATTTCAACATTAAAGTTTTTCTCTAGGGTTAGCAAAGGGAGTAAAACTACAATAAAAATTAGGTTTACTTTTAAAGAAATTGTTTGATGGCACTAGTTCACATTTAAACCATTTCACTTAAATCAATGAAAACCATATCTGAATTGCATTTAGCAATCTGTTTATTCCCTGTACAATTCCTGGTACACATTTGTACTTGTACATAGTAAGATAAGTGAGCTCCAGTTTTGCATTTTGGGAAAACCCAAAGCTAAACACTTCCCTCCAAGTACACAATAACCCAAATAGAAAAACAAAAAGGGTTTGGATACCAAATAAACACAAAAAGACAGAACTAATTTGAGAATAGGAAAGCCATATTTCATAGTAAAGAGTCGCTTTTGATTCTTATATCTTTCTGAATCTCAAACTATAATTTTTCTCATTTGCAATATGTGCAATTTTATTTTGGTTTAGAGTATTTTTTTGTTTGACAAGCCATATCGCTTATGCCTTAATCCTGTAAACAACCAATTCCTTTGAGTAAGGTCTATGGTGAAGAATAGAGTTATACATTTTTTCCTAATGACAGACACCCTTGGAAGGATCAAGTAAGCCTATGCCATGTAAAACTTAATAATATGTTCTATTGATACTTTCATTATTAATGTAAACCTAAAATTTTAATATTACCATGTTATTAAAGGTTCCCATTGTTCTATAAACCTTATTAGAAATTGTTATTTTATGTACAAATTTGCATTTAGATATAGTTATTGCTCTCCAGAAACAATTTATACATTCCCCCAAACACGAACACAGCAGCACAGCAAGTAAGTGTATAATTGAAAACACATGTTAATATATTTTCTCTGAAACACTGGAAATGTTCCTTTCCTTTTATAGCTCTGAATTTGCAGCCTACTCTGTAGGGTGACTGACTGTATCTACAGAGGTAACAGAGGGGCTGGACAAGTTCACAGAGTACTATTAATTCCACCTAAGTACCAAGAAAAATGTTTGTAAAGTTCATTTCACTGATTTTATTAATGGATACCCAAACTCTCCAGAAGTGTTTTCTGTTCTCTTTCACCATGGTTAGGATTTCCATGATGCACCTACATTTGTGAATATGAATTGTGGGGCAGAAACACCGTGCAGATCTTTCAAAAATTACCTGCAAAAAGGCTCAGAGAAACTTGTTTGTAGTCAAAGAAGTCAAATCAAGTGCAAAGGTGTTTGAATGAACTGTCAATTGGTCACAGGTGGCTTGCTTTTCCTCCCAAGTAACTACATATATTATTTCATTTTCCCAGACACTTAAGTCCCAATACTACCCTGGTTTGTAGGAGCACTTAAGCAACACACTAGCAACATGAAGCCCAAAAGCAACACTCTATTCCTTAATACAGATACAACATGACATACTGTAGACTTGAGTAAGAAAGAGTTGATCTAAAGTATGTCATTAGGAATTAAAGAAAAGCTTACTTTCATCACAAATATGAAAAATTTGGGTTGAATCTCTACTTTATGAAAGACAGAGTTTAGCAATGGAAACATATTTCATATTTTTACTTTGAAATTCCACTTAAAAAGGATTTTAAAAGGAAAGTGATGGTCAAAAGTATTTGTTGAAGAAATAATAACCACAAGACTGAATAATGTTACTAATGTTAATATTAAAATATCTATTAAAATAAAACTGAGGGATGGGTATTGTTCACTTTAAAAATAATTTCTCTTCAAGAAATATTTTCTGGAACTAATTTACTACAGCAATGTGACCTTTCACTTTTTTCTTTTTTTGGAATAAAAATTTTCAAAGAGGAAAAATATGGTCTGCTGAACTAGGCAACAAGACATGAGGACTAACATAGCAATATGATGTCAAATATTTTCAAAAACCAAAATACGAAGTTAAACAAATCTGGTCCCTAGGTCTGTGCACTAATCTATTGCCTCAAACAAGTAATTGCAGACAGTTGAAGGTGCTTGGCTAATATATTTTAAAAACAAGTTTTAGAGTAAATTTTTATATAGCCATATTTCATACTTTTCAGTCAGAAACAGGCAAAGAAACCATTTAAATTTCACCTCCTTCATAACATAAAACATAATACCCATTGTTTTGTTTCTTGGTTGCTTTTTTTTTTCATAACATGTAGTGTAACTTGGTTTTCATCCAGTCTTCACTGAAAAAAACAAAAAACATGCAGATGGATTCTAGTAGATTCTCAGCTGCCTTACACACAGAGTCTATTTATTCAGTACCTTCATGATTAAACAATTACTTTTGTTTTCCAATCTGGATTTGCTTTTTTAGCTTTGGGAATGTTGGACCCTGTCAGACCTTTTCCACTATGTTCAAGTTCTTCTAAGATCAAAAATATCACACACACAAGTCCAAGTACTTATGTTTTTTTCACTCTTGCCCTTATTAATCTGGGTTATAAGATCTGTTTCTCCAATGCCCATTTGATTATGGTATTATTTTCTGTACCTTTTTCACACTGAAATAATTTTGACCTTTTGGCTTGCTGGTATCCATGATGACAAGTCTATAATAAATAGACACATATAACATGTCTTTATCCTCCATCTCAATAGACCCTTAATTGTAACAGTCATGTTCCTTCCCCAGAACACAGATTTGTGGATGTGGTTTTAGTCATCATGTAGACCCATCTAGTGCTACAGGATGTGGGGCTTTGTCCTTTACATATAACCTACATTCTTTGCTGCATGAGCACCCCTCCATTCAAGTATAAAAAAGTAATTTTTTTTCAAATGAAAATGATGATATGCCAGTGTGAGAATATGCTGAAGAAACACAATAACCTGGCATTTTCTGATATAACTTCGTGTCTTTGTAAACTTACCCATCCATATATACAATTCATTAGCAAGAAAACATTGACATTTAAATATGGCTACAAACATCTGCATATAAGTTACCTTTATTTATCTGACATAGTTAACTGCAAAGCTGTTTAAGATGTTCTGAATCAACAGAATGTAGTGTTATTTCAACACCGCATGATAAGGTCTGGGGAAAAGGAATAGATTCCATATCTTTTTCTAACCAACTTGTCATAATATACTTATGCTTGGGATTTAAAAACATCAAAATCATACTTGTCGTGACAAATATTAATAATATTAAAAATATTAAAAATATTATACTATGATTACACAAGATTGCATTCATCAAGTCCTGTACTGGCATCTGTAGGATTTCGACCATCAAAAATATATGAAAACTTTCTTCAAATTTGCTGTTATCCTAAGTTAGCAAGTGTAGCAATTAAGGCACAGATCCTGTCAATGGGGCAACAAACGATATCCACTTTACTGAGCAGGTGCAAACCTTATATAGTGCCTCTCTATCCAGTAACAGCTATGCCAGTGAATTTCCACCCGTCAGAATCCCACAGTACAGTGACAGAGTGCAACACCCTCTTTTCCACAGATGTGCCCCTTGTCTTCATGTTTTCTACCTAGTGCATTCGTTTCCTATTAATCCATGGGTCTTAATAGAGATTCCAAGGTCTCAATAAGCTAGCAAGCATGAGAACACTAGCCGTTTGTTCCGTGCTTGCTGCTAATATTGCAGGTACAAGGCATTGACCACTTGCCCCAGCATACACGCAATACTGGAATCTTTATGCCTACAAGCAAGGTTTAACAACTGAGAAGTAGTTAATATATGTAAGATGTCAAATCCAAGTTTTGAACTAAATTCTTACTTTCCAGTCATATAAAACACCTTATTGCAGATACAAAATTTTTTAACTTTACCAATAATCTCAATGAAATTTGCTAAATAACATCAAGTTCATCTAGTGCTCTCAACGAAAGCATCACACTACAGTTTATTGTGGTCCATTCCAGTTTCTTGTTTGGTCAGCAAGGTCAGCTTAGATCCATTGTGAAAGACCTTGTCCAGGCCAGTTGTAATATTCCCAAGGCAGTCACTGGGAAATCTGTTCCAGAGACTGATCACTCTCATGGTGGAAAAACATTTTCCTATTATCTAAATGTAATTTCTGACACCTCACCTTGAATCCATTGCCTCTCTATTACTGTGTACCTGCAGTAGGAGTTTGGCTCCGTCTGCTGTATGTCCTCCCAGTAGGTAGTTGAAGACAGAAATTAGATCTTCCATCAGGGCTGAACTAATTCAGTTCTCTCAGTTGCTCCTTATGTACTATGTCCTCCTGCTCCTACTAGTACAGGACTTACTCCAATATGTCACAGCCTGGCTACTATAGTGGAGCCCGACATTAGATACTGTCCTCCAGTTGTGGTCTCATCAATGCCAAACAGATGAGAAGGATCACTTCCCCAGACTTTCTGGCTACTTCTTACTAATGTAATCTGGGACACTGTTGTCATAGAATCTTAGAATAATTTGGGCTGGAAGCTGTCAAGCAACACTGCTAGCTTATGTTCAACTTACCCACCACAACCCTGTATTTTTCCCTAGATTGCTGCTTTCCATCCAGCTGATCCCCAGCTTGTCCCACTGCATGGAGTTTTTCCATAACAGTTTTGGGCCTTTTCATGTGGTTTTTTGAACTTCACGAGGTCTCCCGTAGGCCACTCTTCAGTTATATTTAGGCTCCTTTGAATTACCAAACTGCCCTTCACCATATCAAATGCCCCTCCTATTTTCTACCACCAGAAAATTACTGAATCAGACACTCTCTCACTGTCCACGTCATTAGCAAAGATTTTGAACAATGTATTTCAAGCTCACTTAATGCTGCAGTCCCAGCTTCAGTAAAGTCTGTTTCATCTTTCAATGATACTGTGCAAAATATTCTGAACATATCTCCTATATGTTTATTTTAATTTCTTTAATTAACCATAATAGCCACACTAGTTTTTCCTCTGTGGCATTTCCCAGATTCGAAATTATTCCTCTTCTAAGAGGAACATTCAGAAACAAGTTGAGTGATAAAGCAGATATTTGGCAACACAAGCAGTCTATCAAGATTAGGAAGGCATGATATTTCCAGAGAAATTAATCAGTTGGGCACTGAGTAGATGCATATGCTGTTATTTAATTTAAAAATATCAGGAAAAATTAACACAAGTGTTGTGGACTGCTCAAGCAGAGAGGATCCAGCTGGTGTTGTGTATGAAGAAACTTCAGCCACTGAAATTGTGGGAAAAGGTTTGTGTACTTCAACTAAGATGCATTTACCTTAAAATTTAGAATTGTTCTGTTGAGTGTGCAGGAGAAGAGGACTACATTAGAATACTAGCATAAATAAAAGTATACTGCAGAGACCTGAAGATTCAAATCTATGAATTCTAATAATCCTGAATAAAATCACTGCCTTGCAGAAACACAAGACCATAATATTTTATACTGAGCAATTATTTGTTTTACATTTTCATTACATATATTACATCTTAGATTGCATTGATGGCTTAGAAAACCTTATATGCAGTTTATAGATAAAATGTGTAACAACTAGGAAAATGGTGACATTTCATAAACATCCCTGAAATACCTCTTGATAAAAAAGAATACAAAAGCAGCTTCCCTATAAACTAAAAATTACAACGTGTAGGTTGACATATACTTCATTCTTTCTCTTCTCAATGGGTTTAATATAGCTCTACAAGCATAGACAGAAACCTGAATCTTACTTCTCAGCAAATGTGTTTGGCTTAAATAAAGATCACAAGGCATCTGGTCAGGATTAGGAAGCTTATTCATAGCTCAGAAAACATCTTGATTAGTACCATTCAAATAAAGGCATTATAAGTAGAATACTTTCGAAGCAGATTACTTCAGTGTTTTTGAACCCGGGAAACTACTGTTCCCTCACTAGCAAGATAAGTGTGATCAGCAGCAGCAAGTGAATTTCATAACACAGCACCTGTTTTTTCTAGCATTAAGGGTCCAGCCCATTACAGTCCTGAGGTGACAATGGGATTGATAAAGTCCTTTCCCTTCTGAAAACAATAAAATTGTCTCCATTTTTGAAATCACAAAACCTTCCAAAAATATTCAGGGTCCTGATGACTCCAGTGAGTAGACTTGCCATTTCAGCAGCATGCATCTGAACTATATGACAGTTAACAGCACAGAACATCATGCTTCAACATTTCCAGATATCACTACTGGTTCTGTCCTTTTTGAGTTTATTACAGTGGAACTAACAATGCAATATTTTGTGCTCTTCCTTTTACACAGGTACATTGTGTCCTTCCACCAACCCCAGAGGTAGAGGTTATAGTTGGTTTTGGGGGAGTCTGCAGTAGTCACATTGTCTTGGCAATGCCAAACCAACAGAGCTCTTCTCTCTTCATCACAATATGGAAAAGAGGAAGGTGAGAAATTGTAGGCTTGCCAATTTATCTGGCTTCCCGATGTCTTGGCAATGCCAAACCAACAGCAACTGCTGTACATCAGGTATAAGAACTGAGGAACAAGTACACACTGTACTAGTACTACTTTCCATAGCAACAGTAGTGAAACTTTTTGTTTACTTCTCCAGATGGAGCTTCAACAGCAATTGTTCTAAATACGGACTTTTATGCTTGAAGTGTTAATAACACTGATGAAAAACAAGACATTTGCTTTTATTTTCAAGAAGAATAATTTTGGGAAAATGTCTGAAGCGTGCAGTCATCCCACCACTGAAAAACCCTTGAATGCAAGCTGTTATTTCAGCATACCTGCTAGTGTTTTGGGTTCCTGTAAGCTCCAGGAGGGCCTAGCTCATGTTTGATTGACAACAATGTTAGAAAATGCTCAGTGGAGACTCCTGGATGTGATTATTATTATTTGGAGCCCTCTAGAAAGCTGTAATGCTTTAGCTCAATGAAAGTATTCAGCTTTTTCCCTTCCATAAATAGGCACCATAGTATGCATTTGTTTCTCAGCAGCTCTTCTGGTGTTGTCCTCTTGAAGAAAGGACACCTGCTTCCTCAGGAAGATCTCTAGTTTTTTTTTACTGCTGTCAGTCACTAGTATCAAAACACATCCAAGACACAAAATGATTAATGATTTTAAAAAAAAATTAATAATCAGAACTTTACCCTTTCTAATGTAGATGCATCTGGATAGTCTTTTCTTTATTGCAATATGAAGATTTGTTCTGAGAATGACTGTTCTATCCCCTCCTCTCCTGTCTCTCTCTCAAATACTCCTTGCCTTAAAGTAACTCTTACTAAGAGTTACAAGCGCTATTCACTTCTTTCCCCTGACCCAGACCAGTAACACAAGCAGCTGAAAAGTACTGCTGAGTCTCAGGCAGGTAGGTCAGTTCAGTTTTGAGGTAAGCTTTGAGGAAAGTTTGAGGTTACCTGAGCTCAAATGTTTAGCAACAACTGGACATCTCTTGAAAGGTAAATACCTAAATGCATAAGCCAAGTTATACCACGAGACATACTGTACTGACACAAATAAAAACACACAGTTTCCAGCCTCTTAGCATAATTAGGTAGACAGAACAACACGCTTGGGATTCTCCAAACATGATGAAGTTTTAGAAAACATGAGAAAACCAACAGAATGAAGTAAAACTTGTTATACTTTCCCTATGTATATATATACACAAAATATAGATGTAAGGGGTGTCATTTGTATAACATTGCTGGAATCAGATGGCTACCAGTAAATATGTGGGATTAATTATTCCTGTCATTTACAAATCAGTGCATTGTTCCTGAGAATTACCAAGGTTTGTCAATGTAACTCCAAATACATGCATAGATATATAAAGACAAGACAACCTAATTGTTAAAAAAATGTCATTCTATTTCAACTGTTTAATACAAAGGGAGATGCTTGCAGGTAGCAGAAGACAGAGTGTTGCATTAAACATTCGTAACAGGCAACGAGACAAAGAAAACACACCTAACCTACGTAGCTAAGATATCTCCCGTTATCCAAAATAATTGCCACATGTCAATACACCAGCTAGCATGGTCAGATTCATACTGTGCTGACTGAATTTGAAATCAGGTTCCCCTGTTTAATAGTACAATTCCTTAAAACCCTGGTGTCACTTTCTATAATACCTGTATATTAAACTGAATGCAGGCCACACTGTGTGGTTTACACAGAGTTCACAACCTAAAGTGTCATGAGTATATACATACACCAATTATTACGGGACCATCAAAGCAAAAGCTAAGTCTTGTTTCTTCCTTCATATCTGTCACATGACAGTGATGCCTTGCAAATGAACTGTGGTTTACTCAGACTGGATGAAAAGAATTTTGCATAAATTAACCTTTAATTTGAAGCCAAGCAATATAAAGGTCATCACAAACCTAACGGAAAAATTAAGGACTGAAAGGATCTTAGAAGCAAACTCTGGATCTTCTATGTCTTTGTGGTTGAGTGTTTTCAAATAATATGAGTTTTTCCAATTATCCAAAACCAGAAATTCATATTTACTTTGAGATTATGGTCTGGCAGACAGAAAAAAAAATCCCAAGACTTGAAGAAATTATGTCAGTTTCGTCACTGGAGTAGAACAGGAAAAGAAACTACACAAAGCATTTCTTCTGCTTTCTAAATTAAGTTTTCAGTTTATGGTCCTCCATCTTTTCTGAGCAGAGTCAGAAACAGTGACACCTTCATACTTCATGACATTTGAAAACCTCTGTATGGCATGTGCAGATACAACCAGAGATGAGGAAAGTGGGTTTTTTCTTTCCTAATTCAAAGAAGTGGTAACATTGTATATGTGTATGTCTGATCAGTTCCTAAGTGAACAAAACAACTACTTATGCAGTATAACCCATACACAAGGAATTGTGAAGTTTGCATTATTGAATTATAAATAAATAGAAATAAAACCTAAGAAAGTGAATTATTGATGATTACAACAAACACTGAAAAAAATCATCAGTAATCTGTTCAGTCACCTTCCTGATCTTCAGCTCAATGTAATTCCAAATGAGACAATGACTGATTCTACAATTTAAAAAAAACAGGTGTTTCGAGTGATTCTTATATATTTGATTTTAGATTAATTTATACCTGACTTTAAGAAGAGAAACACTTTTAAAGAACAAAAAGAATGAAATGAGCTCTAGTTTCATATACTGAATGGTATAAGATTATGCTAGCATGAAAACAAATTTAAAGATATTAACTTTAAAATTTGAATAGACACCAATAACAAGTAGACATCTATTCACACTCTGTCCAAAATGTGTCAATTAGATAATCCTGAGTAGAAAGAATGTAAAAAGTAAGCTTAACTGCTTGCAATACTCTCAATTTTGTTGAAGAAAGGTCAGATTAATTGGGATTTTCCTCCAATTTCTTCATCTTTGAATCATACCTTTTAATAAGATGGTATAAAGAAGAATATTTATCTGATGTTGAAACCTTGCTCCAACGCTTCCGATTTAAAGCTTTAACAAACTTGGTTTGTATTCCTCTGTGTTTGCAATCTGTCTAAGCATCAGGTCTTCTTACTCTTGAGAAAAGAAGATATGAGAATGCTTTCAAAAGCACAAAGTATTCATACTGTCAGAGTCATCTCTAGATAAAACTGTTAATGTAAATGTTTCAGGTGAGAACTCATGTCTGGAATTCTAAAGTCAGTTGTATGGTTGTCACAGGATAAGACAATCCAAAATTTTATAAACTTTGCATATAGTTTCATAATTAATAATTCATAATTAATCAGAAACATACAAATTCTTATATGTTTTTAGAGGTATTGCTTACCATTTCTGTTCTGATGTGATCCAGATTGAGATAGCACCAGATTAAAACATCAATGGATAACACTTTTCCTTTCTTTGACTTCTATCCACAAAAGAACTCAGAACTAGCTAGAATGAACACAAAGCATCATGACACACATTCATCTCTCTTTTATTAAATAATAATTTATCTTGAGTCTATTACCCTCTGTGGAGACATTTTACAGAGAAGAAGGCCTTGATGCTGTGGGACTTGATACCGAACAATTCTGACAAGGCCTTGAAACAGAGAGCTGAAAGAAAAACAAAGGCCAGTTCAGTGGGAAGAAGAGACAGCCTTCTGATAAACAAAGGCCAGCCGAAAGGAATACAAGAGCTAGTTCGATGGGAACAAGTACCAACCACAAGAAAAACAAAGGAAGAAAAATATGAACATAGTTAATTCTAGTGTAACTTGGTTTTTTAGCATGTGTGGTAGTTTAGCCAATTACATGTTAGTAATAGCTTTATGAACATTTACCTTTAGCCTATAATACACTGTAGATACCCTCGTGGGCACCTAATTATGTAACCAAAAAGGGTACATAAAGAAACAGTTAACTCAATAAAGTGTCTTTGATCCATCAGATTGAAGTCTATGCTTTTAATCCCCTCAACCCTCTTCTCACCAAAGCACACAGCACATAATTACTCATAGTTCAATATATAGAAGAACTGTAGGACTGATCTTTTAGCATATTTCCCCATTTCAAACCCACATTGGCAAGAACAAACTACTCCAAGGACTACTTTATTTCTTGGTGACTTCTAAGTTTATGTCTAAGGAAAGGAATTACCAAAGAATTGTGGACTGCTTGATGCTTAAAGGGAACATTTTGGCAGTTGATAACAATACCTGGACCTGCAGACACTATCAATTCACAGCAGGCTTTGTCAAGAGAATTCAGCTACAGGTGAGGTGTTCTCCAACCACAACTCTCATTCTGTCAAATACAGATTGATTATTGAGAAAATACCCCAGCACTACATGCACAGTTTATCCAAAATTACCATCATACCTTGATGTCATATCCTCGTGACCCTCTATGAAAAAAAAAATTGTATTTTGGTTTATTCTCCTATCCTACTAAAGAGACTTGAGGTTCAGTTGACAACTTTGTTTACTCTGCTTTCTTCTGCAGTTTATTCTTCATTGTTTTCATCTACATTAATAGATTAACTCAAAACAAAGAGGGAAAAAAAGGTCTTTTCCTCTATCACTGTGAAAAATTGAATGTAATCTGGAGCATGAACTTTCAGCTTTATCAAGTACTATTATTCACAACTTTTCTGAAAAATGTCATGCTGCATAGAATCTCTCAATCTGAGGTGAGATATTTAAGTTTCCTCCAGGCTTTCTCCTTAGTGTTAATGGCCATGTTTAAAAAAAAGTTTGTTTCCTAGTGTAGACATTTCTTAATTTAAAGAAAAAACCTTCTGAGAGGAGTCCCTATAGTTTCACATTCTTTAAAAATAAACAGATACTTTCAAGGGGAATCATAATCAATAAGGACAGATTGCATTAGACAGACAAATATTACCAGCAAAGGTCCAAAACTTATTGAAAATGCAGCACTGTCAATAAAGAGCAATACATTCAGATTTTGTTGACCTCTTCCAAAGCCAGCAGAATAACACTGATTGTATTTTTTTTCTTCCAGGGCTACCTCTTTGTACAGTTCTGCTTTATCTGGTAAGCTCAGTCCTACTGGATTTGGAGTCACCAACACAAGAGTGCTGTCTGATTGCTGCTTTTCCTGTGGCATCAGTCAAGCATTTCCTTGTGCAAATAGATTGTCCTCTGAGGTAGGTCGTACGGTGCACTAGTGATATCTGTTCTGGCAAACGTATAACCTGGGTAGTTCCCTTGTTACTTTTTCATTTGCAACTTCTTTCCCCATGATTGTTTGAAATCCTGTCTATTTCCATGGCATTCCTATAGCATTACATACTCCAAAAGCATATTATGAGTCTCTTGTTTTTACCTTGTTTCACCACTTGAGTGGCTATCAGTTCTGCTCATTGCCACAGTTATTTTTGCTGGCAAAGACCTGGATTCTAGTACTCCTTCATCTTGCAGAAATGCATATCTAGTCATGTGCTTCCCGTCCAGTAATATAAGGATCCATCCACATACAAAGTTAAACCAGAGTTTAATAGAGGTCTGTCTTTCAGATCATCCTGCAGTCTGCTCGTTATCATAACAACTGTTCCACAGTCATGATATGAGGGCCACTTTCTGGCAACGGTAACAGCATAGCAGAGTTTAAGTTATTACAGCACTTCAGTTAAGGGCTTAGTAAAATCTGAGTCCTGACATTCATAAAATCACAGAGTCACAGAATGGTTTAGTTTGGAAGGGACTTTGAAGATCGTCTAGTTCCAACCACTCTGCCATGGGCAGGGACACCTTTTACTAGATCTTGTTGCTGAAAGTCTCATCCAGCCTGGTCTTGAACACCTCCAGAGATGGGGCAGCCAAAACTTCTCTGGGCAATCTGTTCCAGTCCCTCAACACCCTTGCTTACTTGGGGTTTTTTTCTTATCTTTAAGGTTTGCAACAGTGTAGCTTTCTTATGTTCTGACTTGACCCCACCTTGGGGCTTTCTTTTGTGTAGTTAGCTGAATGTTCATTCTCCTGTCTTATCTATACCAAGGTTCCATTGTCTTCTATTGCTTGTTTTGGAATTCTTTTCCCTGAAGTCATAGAGTTTGGTCCTTAACTTTGTGGGACAAGTTGTCATGTACTTTTCCTTTTCCATCTGCTGTTTAATCATTCTCACTAGCAGATCTCACTAATGCTAAAACCAAAGTTCACTCATGTCAAGCTATCCACTTGCTCTGGTTTGAGTTAAAGCAGAACCAATTTTATAACTTTTCAGCTAAGCTTCTTCTAAGTAACTGTATTTTCTGAAAGTTAACGTCATGTCTTTCAGACATTGTCTGTCTCTAGAAGAAATAATGCTTAAAGTTTATAGTTATCACCAAAGTAATAGGGCAATGATTTGCAGAAAGGCCATTGCTTATCCTTATTCCTATAGAAACCAGGGCCATTCCTGAGCTGGAGGAATGCTGTAAGTAAAAGGAATGAGGAAGGATTGAATCTGTATGGAGAAACAGACAGGACAGGTGATTCCAAACGGACCAGCAGAGAAATCCATCCCATCTATGGCATCAGTGGTGATGTACATTCATTGGTGGGGACTATTTGTATATATTATTCTTGTTGTTGTTGTTGCTGTTGTTATTTTAATGTTATTATTGTTATTGCTTTTTTCTTTTTACTACTATTGTCTCATTAAAGCTGATTTAGTTTTAGTTTCCAACCCACAAGTCTCTCTCCCTAATTTCCCTTTCCCTGTGGGAGGGGGAATTGAGTTCACAACTGCCTGTATTTAGGTGCCAACCAGGCCAGGAAGAGAGCAAAACTGTGATAACATCCATGGTAAACTATAAGAAAATTACAAGTTACCTTAACCCTAAGACATGAATTTTAACATTCCATAAGCAAACTTATTTTAAGCCCTAAGTGTTTCAATATTCTGCATATAGAGTACTGTCAGCACTGACCCAAGACACAAAATTTATTAATATTTTAATTGCTTTCCATTCCCATAGGTATTCATCAAGATTCAAATCTGTACAGTGTAGGCAAATGGCAACATATTCTATTAGTTGTCTCAGTGGGGCTGTAACACCCTTTAAGATCCTAAATCATCAGAAAAGTTTCTCTACCTTCCATGTCAGCATTTGATGAATTTACACAGAAATAGTATGATAAACAATTTTTTCCCTCACAAGGAGAGGCATTTTCAATAAACCAAATTCTCAGTCTTTTATTGCCCACTTAAAAATACCACCCTGTTCAACAGTGGCATGGTTAGACTACCATTTTTTTGTTTTTCGTCTACTTGATAAGATTACTGAATTAAAATAATGCACAAAATGCTGCATGTACACATATTTCAGACAAACTCCTTCAGCAGTAGAGGATATAAAAAGCTGATTATAATTTAAAACTTGTAACTCTATTCACATTGCAGCTCAGAATGATTTTTTGCGAGCAATGTAAAATCAAAACTGTATTTCTTTTGCAAGTAGCATGTTATAAAGTGCAACACAATGCAAAAGTACAAGGAAAACTATCATCTTTCATAAGTATGCAAACCTTAAGTAGCCTTCCTTACATCATCTTGCTTTTCTGCTTCTGACTTCGAGTATATGGCAGGAGCACTTAGAAATTAATATGCTTTTATCAGCTGCTCCACTTCTCATTTTCCCTTCCATAGAGGCCTACCTTCTATGTAAACCCATTGATAACATCCTAATAACAGGATTATAGCGAGCTACCATTTGCAAGTACCTTAAGATATTAAAAGAAACCAGTAAACAATTTTCAACATACCTTGAGTAGTCCGTAAATACAGTAGCACTTAGCAACAAAAAAAATTAACTAACTATTTCATTCCCCAAACTTTCTGTCAGAAAGTGATTTTCACCAATGGACGCTGCAGATGATCAGTTATTATGGCATGAGTAAAAACTGGAGACACAGCTGGGAGGATGTTTCAGAGGTTTTATCAGAAGTGTGGACTTGTAAAGAAGAAATTTAAAATACCACATCATTATGAGAATAACTGATATTCCAGATATCAAAAAGTCTCACATTTCCAGACTACTCCCAGTCAAGAAAATAAAAAGGCAAGTAAGTGTATTTGTACTCCACAATTTTAACCAACCACAAATGAGGTACTTCCATACTGCACATCTCATAGAACCACTGTGATCACTAGGATTTTGAAAGCCTTCATGAAGTAGAGGGGTTTTGTCTTGCTCTCTGATAGCCCAAATCTATATCATTACACAAAATGACAGTTTCTTACATTCATCATGCTATATCATTTAGTATAGTCATCCAAAGTCTACTCATACAAATAAAATACATTAGGTAGCATTTTAACCACATGATAGTAAATCTAAGTTCTTACATGTGCATGAGACTGTGCATAGTGAAGGCCTTGCCATATGAAAATGACAGTTCCTACAGATTTTTATACTGTTAAGACAGGAAACACATGAACTTATGATTCTGGCACATGAGATTTCTAGAAGAATTAATGTACTGTCATCATCCAACACAGTATACAGTTGCTCCTCTTCTAAAGATTATCTTGAAGCAATTCATGTCAAATTAGAGCCATTCAAAAGTGGCATCAGTAACACAATTTTATTGCTTGACTCATGGGACTGCCGCTCCTAAGCTGTCAGGGATAACCTATCTCCTGGTTTGGCCAGCTTCCCACAGCCTCTCTGCACTGCATCTCAGTAGCTAATCCCATGCCTGCTTGCAGCCAGCAGGAATCTTCATATCTAATTGGAACATTAAAACAGATTACGATTTAGTTTTCCAGGAAGACTCCTAGGCTGCTCGTGACAGATGGACCAGTTGCAAATGCACCGAAAGTCTGACTTCTTGCCCACAGTGTGCTGTCACTTTCCTGTTCCAGTGCAGGAGAAAATCACATGACAGACCTTGTCACAACATGTTTGCTAGTCTCTGGGTAGATCTGCTGATTATGAATTTAAATTCTGATGGAAGCTATCTCAAAGATCCAGAGCATCCACCTCACCCAGAACAACCAACTTAAAAAACCAGAATTGTCTAGGATAAACAGGATAAAATGGATGGATATACATGGTTACTTGGAATTCTTCTGTACCCAGTGCAGCAGCACAATGTAAGGGGGGCAATCAGTGTTGCTCTGATATCAGAGCCCTTCCCACAACTCTATTCTCTTTTATCATATCTACATCCCTGAAAAGCAAATATATTTCAGAGCTTTTTAAAAATAAATTTCACGGCCCCAACCTAGACACATATGGCATAATTTCATGAATTTTGTTCAACTCAGCATAAAATTTAGCCTTTGAAAACTGAAACTTACTGCTGTCACATTTCTTGGCATGTAGGGCCACTTATTACGCGTTACAGAGATCTAGATACTGCATAAGAATATGCAGTGTTGCCATGCTGGTTTGTGAGGACACAGTAAGCTAAGAAACCACAAAACTAGAGGCAAAATAGTCTGTTCCATCAGGGAATGGGATTATTACCCCATAAAACCATATAATGGTATTACTTTTGTTCTGCTACTGCAAACATTTAAGACTTGGTTAAATTAAACTTTTATTCTCAGTTACAATTCTTTGTACTATTTTTCTTTGGGTTTTTTTTGTTTTTTCAGAGTCTTTTGCAAATATTGGGTAAATGGGACCCTCAGGTCCTTGACCACAAAGCTGTTTTCTAGCTGAGTAGCCTCCAGCAGATGTTGGTGTATGGTGCTAAATTGCTGGTCCCAGGTAGCATACGGTTGGTGGGCCCAGTGAAGACCTTGTCTCATCTCAAATTCAAGTGTTCCTGAATCCAGTTCCTGAGTCCAACTCCTTCCTAGGCTCAGACCCTTTCTGACATCATTTTTCAACCAAAGTAGTTTTCTTCTAAGAATAAGGCTATAAGAAAGAATGCTATTTCATGATAAGTTAGAAAAGAGCCTGTTGATCCTTTCACTGTATGACTGATACTTCTGCTCTTTGAAGTGGAGCTGTAGATTTTGAGAAGAATGTCATTTGAGAAGGGTTGTTTTTCGTGACAAGTTCCATCAATGCTTTCAGGAGTGTACCACAAGATTAACACTCTGCTCAACTACTCACAGCTCAGACCTGGACTTAAGTAGCACTTTTCCTTCTTATTATACCTTTGAATTATTATGGCCTGTCACACACAGAAAATTTTTGAGATCAAGCATGTCTTTCCTAAAGACCCTCTGTCTACATACGCAGAAAGCTATGTCAGAAAAAGGGCGCCATCAAGCACAGTCACCACCAGTAGAGACACAAACTAGGACTGTAAAAAGGAAGGAATGATGCTTGGTAGATGCAATGTTGAAAAAGTAAAATGCATGACAGGAGTAGCCATCAGACAGAAAGGGGAACAGGGATGTACCTATCCCATTTCAAGGCTTGATGTAATATGCCAAAGAGACCAACATCAGAAAGTGGGGGCACAAGAACCTTAGAAAGCTGTACAGGAACTGGTAAAGCCACATAAAAAAACAGGGCAAACAAGGACTTTGTTGGGCCAGGAACTAAGATTACATGGAATATTTCATATGACACTGGATGTAAGAACTATAGAGAGTCTAGATTAGAAGAGAACAACATCACTAAACAGGTCAAAGTAAAATACTTCTTTCCCAATGCAGTAGATAGCCTGCAAGAAGGTATCTCTCTCAAGAAATTTCATCAAAATTCATGGTAAAGTGAAGTAGCTTATCTCATTTCCCTCAAGCACTGCTCCGTGTCAACACTGTTATCACTGGTTGCTACATTAGCTCAGATCTGTGAGAGGTCTGAGGTATCAAACCTTACTCTTAAATGATGAGACAATATAACTTCTGAGGCTGAAAGGCAGGTGGAAGAGTTTTCTACTAAAGGTAGGAAATACTAGATTTAAATAATCTCATTACACTTAATACTCTTTTCTAGGTATTTTGTGATTAATAACCCCTTGGGAAACTCACTTCTCCTTCAAGATTTCTGCTGAGAGAAAAAAAAAAGACTGCAAGGCCTACAGAAAAACTCTTTTTGCAAGTGCAATAAGGCATTATCCCATCATGTACTTTCTTAAGTCTAAACTACTTGCCTTCCCTTAGGTGTCTAGTCTAACCATCTTTACAGTCATGTTAATCTCTTCCTGTTTCACAATCATACTATAAAGAAGCTGAGCTAATCCTCTGCCTTTCATTTTGTTAATGCATGTCTCTTTAAGTAGTCATCAACACATAATGAAACTGACTCCATTGCACTAAACTGGGCCTCATGACAAGAGAGGATGCCCCAGCATTGTAACTTGCATGAAGGCACAACAGCCAACTTGACAGGCAGCAAGAATTTGGCTTTGTCAAATTTGGCTCTGCTGTCTGTTGACAACACTGGAAGGCAAGTCTGGAAGCTCAAAGGGAATCAGCAATAAGAATTACACGACAGTAGAAAGAAATAATGGTCTATCTGCCCACAGCAACACAGTAAATTGAACATGGTCCTGCAACTCAGTAAACAGGAAAAACTGGCATCTTTTAAACACTTGAGGAACATTTACTACTTACGTGGTTTTTAAACACTATTGCATATTCAGTATCATAGAATCATAGAATCATAGAATCACCAGGCTGGAAGAGACCCACCAGGTCATCGAGTCCAACCGCTCCCATCAAACACTAAACCATGTCCCTCAGGACCCCGTCCACCCATGCCTTAAACACCCCCAGGGAAGGTGAATCAACCACCTCCCTGGGCAGCCTATTCCAATGCCCAATGACCCNTGTTGTGCCTCAAGTGCAGGACCCGGCATTTGGCCTTGTTAAACCTCATGCCATTGGTCTCAGCCCAGTGGTCCAGTCTGTTCAGATCCCTTTGCAGAGCCTCCCTACCCTCCAGCAGATTGACACTTCCACCCAGTTCAGTATCGTCTGCAAACTCGCTAAGGGACTTTAGAAGTAGGGACTTTAGAAGTTCAAAACTGAACTTCTGTTAGGAGCCAAATAGTATAAAATATCCCTTCTTCCAGGTAAAAAAACTGTTGATCATCAGTTGATCATCATAACTGGAGAACCCTACTAGTTTCATTTTAAAATATTCATTTACAATTGCATGCAACCACGCGTGCTCCAATGAGACCTAGCCCAAGCAGCATACAGTTTCTACAGCTTCCCAAAGAGCCATTTCAGTGACTTAAACTCTTCTAAATTGTCTCAGATTCAAAGCCTAAACATCAAGAAGTCTATTCCAGGTCAGTCCTTCTATTTATATATAAGAAAACATAGTTGCATCAAGCAGGAAGACATGCATCAATTTCTGATAAACCAAACATGCTTTATTCCAGTCTAAACTATTTTATCGAAATCTAGTGTCTATCAAAGCAGAAAGTTTTCCACACTTACTTAATATGTTCAAAGGAAAGAAAAAAGCATCTGCACACCCACTCACATCTCAAAAAAAAGAGATTTCTTAAAAAATTCATATTCTTATCAAAATCAACTTCACTACTTGAAAGCCAAGAGTTTCTCATAGTGATTACAAGCAGATATAAAAAAGTGTTTGAAAACCATAATTGTATTACTCCTCCTACAAATGTTAGTACAATCAGAAAAAAATATCATCAGCTGGTCCTTTCTAAGTCTATTTCACTAACATATCACATATCAAAAATATAGATATCAAAAATTGACTGCAGTAAAAGAACTTCTTTTAAACTAATGGAAGCTTGCCTTACTCCTGGTAATTAGCATTTTCAAGCAAGTCTGTTACAGCACCACAGAGATGACATATCAGACAGAGTGGATGACATTAAATACAGGATGACACTACAAAACACGAATACTTACTTGTGAAGGAGGATGTATCCAATGAAGAACATTGCATTATATTCAAAAGTATATGATCCATCAGCTCCCAGAAAGAGTTGCAAAGCTCCAGCTTTTTGCTTTTGAACACCAATTTATCTCATAAACTCTATTTTCCATTGACCTAGAAAGATAACCTTTCTTTCTCTCCTATTTCTGAATTAGTCAAGACAGTATTAGAAATGCTGTTACCACTTAATAGTATGGGACTCCAAAGTCAGCAGTATACTGTACTCATCAAAGTGGGCAAAAGACAGTTCACCTCCAGGAATTATATAATGAAGGAAATTAGCCTCACAAGCTGTGAGATGGTATCAGAAGACAGCATTAAAAATCCCTTACAATGAGGTTAGTTAATTATCCTTCATGAATCCGCACTGTGTGACAGAATAGGTAGGAGATTTCAGCTGTGAGGCAAGTTCAGAGATTTCAGAGCACTTATCAATACCTAGCTGCATAGGTATTATGAAGACAATCACATTAGAGGTACATTCTCTGTTGCACAAATGGTAAGTCAATGTGGTATGTAGATCTGATGTTTTTCTGTAGTCACAGGGCATAAGGACTTGCACAAACATAGCAGATACTGAAGAAGGTCCCAACAAATGCCATGCATATAGTGCAGAGACATTGCATCAGGGAAGAGCAATTGCATATCCAAGAGATGTAGAGAAACACGGCAATTCTGCAGACCACTAAGCTTGCCAAGCAGAAACAGGAACTTTAAATATTTTCTAGCTATTAGTATACTTGGCAAAAAAAAAAAGCAAAAAACAACATTCATCTTGTGAAACCAGTGGACCTCAGAAGGTACAGTATGGCCAATATTTGCCTGCCTCATTATTTCCCTAGGTATTTGTCACTGTCAGAGACAGAATCCAGTGCTGGAACTTATGTCATACAAACACTGTGCTCTTGAACAGTGGCTTACAAATGGCTTACATTCGTCTAAGGCTGGAATTGCTGTGCCCAATTCCTGGTCTTCAAGCTAGTTCTCCCACATCTGCAGTAAATGTTCTGACTAGAACAGTAGGGATTCTTCTGGGACAAGTCTCCTTTTGAGCTAGAAAAAAATAACCTTGAACCTAAGCAGCCACCCATTCGGTGAAGCTTTGTTGGAATTGTTATTTTCCTGCAGAAAATTTCTGTTTAATTGAAAAACTCCTGTTCAAGTTTAGTGACTATACCACACTAAAGTGTACTGTTTAATGCATAAGGCTATACAATACACTGCTGATATCTTGATATTACCTTGATTCAAGAATAAGTAGCCTTAGGCATGTCACTTTCAAAAACTCTCACTTTATCGGAAAGTTCTTACTGCAGAGCGTGTAGATTCTGCTTTTGAGTGGAGTCAAAGTAAAAAAGTATTTCAAAGTTTAACAGTTTTCTAAAGTTTAAGTCATTAAATGTAAAGGTCTTACTGAGATCAAACTTAATTATTGAAAAGAAAAGAAAACTGTAATGGAATATTAAAACCAAAGGGAAAAAAATCATGCTGATTAATGATGAAGACTGCAGATATATTTGCACTTTTGACAAGCTGTTTCTTCATTATAAAACAGAATGATTTCACATTGTCTTATTACACCCATATTACAGGAAACACTGTTATTTTATTCTTGGTATTGGTTTGTTCTGTCCCACTTTGCCTTAAACATAACATCTAATGAAAAACTGGTCAAACTGAAACATG
This sequence comes from Piaya cayana, assembly GCA_013389865.1. Classification (NCBI taxonomy): domain Eukaryota; kingdom Metazoa; phylum Chordata; class Aves; order Cuculiformes; family Coccyzidae; genus Piaya; species Piaya cayana. The sequence continues at coordinate 8,350 of WAAB01021013.1, read as the reverse complement.
ATGAACTTGTCCTTTATTCATCTCATTTTCCTATAAAAAGGAAAATATAATAAAAAATCTAAAAACTAAACGTGGACTTGAGATTTAACTTACATTTAAAAAAAAAGGTTTAAGGTAACGTGCCACTGCTTGCTGCCACCCCAGGTCTGAAAAGGAAAATAATTGCTCTGCACACATTGCTAAGATAAGTGAGAGGACATGAAAGGAAGGGAGTCTTTCTTCTGTAGCAGAGGAAAAAGATGCTGAAATACCTCAAGATTTAGTTCACAATGAGCATTATGTCAGGCGTAGTGTCTGCAAAATTTTAACCACAGCCAACATTTACATCAGATGGTACATCTTCAGCCACTACTGGTCTGCTTATATAGTTGAAGATCATCAAATAGAGAGTATTATTTTGACATTTGAATGTTATTTACTGTAATTTATGGAATTTATTTAAATCTTCCCTTTTGCAGTTTCTTAACTGCAACTTATACTACATGACACCTGGAAACCCTAATGCTTCAGATCTGAACATGCCTCAGATTTCTTAATGTCTCCAGGAGCAATTTCTATTATTACAATGTGGAGTGATTGCAGGGCAGCAATTAGATGGTAAACTTGTAGCCTGGATAGAAACATGGTCCTCAAAAGAATCCAGAGGAAATGTGATGTCAATTTTTGATGGTTTTGACTTTTTGATGACAAGTTTTGACTTTGTTCCTTTTATTTCTGTGCAAAACTCTGTTAAATTCCATTATGAAAACTGAAAGAGACCATTAGTGAAAGATGGAGAGACATTTCTTCCCCTGTGTGTGCTAGTGGGGTAGATGGCCAGAGAAGTGACAGGGTACAACAAGCCCAAGAGTCACTGCACACAACTGGAAAATGAAATTGATGTGGATAAACCCACAATCTGTTGAACTGGAAGAAGAGCCCCAGACAGATCTTGGAAAAGTCCAAGGAATGTTTTTTTTGAGACTAAAGGCTACTTGCCTAAGATGCTGAACTGGAAGGAAGCAAATACTTCCTTGCAAGAACAGAGTGGGCATAGAGTATTCCAGCTCTTATTTAATAAATTTGGCTTTCAGAAGTTTAAAAAATATTTCTTTGATATCTCAATATAATAGTTCCAGTAAACCCAACAGAGATCAGATCAGCTTAAAGCAGGTACAACTTGGATTTCTTTGATATGTAGTTTATTCCAGTCCACCAGTAAATCCTCCAGCCTAGGCTCTGATCACAGAGCAAGTGCTTTGAATCTGAACATGATGTAGTCAGACTGCATCTCTGCTAAAGCAGGAACACATATTGAAAGCACAATGCTGTGGCAGGATTACATTCTTTCTTTGCATCCTTTAGACGTGGTCATAATGTGCAGTTGACTGTAGTCTGGGGCAGTGGAGTCCAGCATACTAGGAATAGTACTATGGATGTTGCCTACAGGGACACACTTAAACAAGACTGCACAATTTGTTTTTTGCTAGTATGAAATTAAATCACATATTCAGAGACATATTCAGACTAACTTTAAAGACAAAGACAGAAAGCAACACTATGCTTCAATGCTTTTTATCTAAAAAAATGCACTGAGCGTGGATGTGAACACTGTGGTTAAGTGTTTGAGTGCTCACGAGTGCTTCATGGAAAATTAAGAGAGTCATGATTCCTTTGCACAGGCACTACCTGCAGGCAAAAATAAACAATGTTCTAACCCTAGCTCCAACAGATATCCTCTGTGTCCTTGGGAAGCATCAAGGATGTCACTAGTCCACATCTACAAATAGGCTTAATTCTCACTTTTTTACAAGAATGATGAAAAGCTGTATTTTAGCAGACACAAACAAAAGTGCTCAATGACATCAGTATGTATTTTAAGAAACTATTGCAGCAATTTTGGTATTCGGATTACAGCAAACCAAATAGCCCAAAGGTTTTACGATGACACAGCATAACAAACAAGTCTGAACTTAGAAGAGACAATAATAAATCAAGATATTTATTCACTCATTTATGTTTGCTTCCTCACAAAAAGAATGTCTAAATTTCAACTTGAACAAGGAAGTTCATAAATTAGCCCCATAAAGTGGAACACCAAGGAACTTTACAGACACTACAGCTGATGTCTCCGGTTTTCCACCCAATCGCTTATTAGCAAATGCCTGCTTTGGATGAAAGCATGTGTGCAAATTTGTGTTTTCAAAATGAAGGCAGGGTAACAAAATTATTTGATACATTTAGATGCACCCTAAAATATAAAATCTATAGAATAAAATGTTTCTAGTGAAGCTACACTTGTAGGTGTAGTCTTCTGTCTGAAGTGTACCGCTTAAGACATCACAACACTTGTACAATTGAACAGAGCCTCAAAATTCATATAATTGCAGAATATTTCTTGGATGCAACAATTTGCTGTAATTTGTATCTGTTGTACAGAATGCTGTTTACATACTTTAAAAAATTCTCCAATAGTACATTATAGCTTTATTGCTATAACCCCCAGAAAGAACTGGACAAGCTGGAAAAATAGGCCTTTGTGAACCTCATGAGGTTCAACAAGGCTAGGTGCAAGGTCCTACACCTGGGTCAGGGCAATCACTAGTTTCAATAGTGGGTGAGGTATTATGTAACTGAGAGTGGTCCTGCAGAGAAGGACATGAGAGTGCTTGTTGATAAGATCAGCATGAATTTGCAACACGCACTTGCAGCTCAGAAGCAGCATCAAAATAAGCATGGCCAGTGGGTCAAGAGAGGTGATTCTACCCTTCTATTCCTCTCTTTTGAGACCTCATCTGTAGAGTTGTGTCCAGTTCTGTAATTCTCAACATAAGAAAGATATGCAGCTGTTGGAACAGGTCCAGAGGAGCACTACAAAATGATCAGAGGTCTGGAGCAACTCTGCTATGAGGACAGGCTGAGAGAGTTGAGGTTGTTCAGCCAGGAGAACAGGCTCCAGGAGTCCTTACAGTAGCATTCCAGCAGCAGTGTTTGCAGATACTTCTTACCTCCTGTAGCTGGAGTTGCTTCAGCCACTCCAGTTAACAAGCCAGCCCAGCATGACAAGTTTTCATCCATATCTGATGAGGTACTGGTTCTTCCTAATTCTATTAAATTTAATTCCGTAGTGACAGGTTTGTCTTCAAGCGTTATGATTCCATAAGGCTAATAAAGGTTTACAAGTTGTGGTTTCCATTTTTTTTGAATTTGAATAGAAGAAAGGACTTCAAATTACCTAAAGAAACAAATTGATGGACTCAAATGGCCTACTCAGCCTTGTGGATTCTGAAGGTGTCTCAGGCTATTGAAAAGGGACAACACACGAAAATAGCTGCAAGACGTGTACAAGTCCAATCCAAGAGTTGCAGACTCTGAGAATCCTACCTGCAGGGCAGACCAGATATTCTTTTCCAGCTGCTCACCCCTCAAAGCAGTAAGGACTTAAGTGAGCTAAGAGGCCAGCTCCTGACTGAGTCTGGAATGTCTTTGCTCAAACACAGAGAAATTATACACATAGTGGCATATTTTGGACCTAGACTATCTTTCATCAAAAGAAACATAGAAATATACAAGAGAGAGTTTCCTTCAAACTTTTTGATATTTGAATAATGTTCCCCCCTGAACAATTACAAACATCCCGGAAAAAAAAATGTATGTTTGAAAAGATACAACCAGATTAAAAAATATACCCTTTGAGCAAAGTGAAGAGCTACAATAAAATTTTCAAGCAAATCCATAAGTCTAAGAGACTGTGTGGAGAGCAGATACCAAATATACTATTTAGGAAAGAAAGGAAGGAAGATTCTGTGGTATTAACTGGTTTGTTTCTTCTGAAACAATTTGTAATGAAGCAGTGCACGGAGGTTAGTTTGTATAGATTTCAAGATGGGATGTCTCACTAGGAGAAGACAAGTACCACTTCACAAAGCCCAGATCAGGATTTTTTCTGTATGGACTCAGAGAGAATTGTTTCTTTATAAACAATCCTAGAAAAAATTTCATAAGCATGAAACAGGAGTGCCAAATCTTCTTACAGACTTTAAGCTGTGTCCTTGCTAAGGAGTACATTTAAAGGACACCTCCAAGATACTTCTTAATGGATAAATGTGGAAATCTTGCATGCAAATATGCTGCAATCAGTCAGAAAGATGTGGGAAAATATTCTTAGCATATTTTCAGAGCAGAAGATGGCTGTAAATCAATGCCTATATACTTGTGCAACTCGAAATCCTTGCAGGGGTGAGAAATCTCTGTCCCAAGAGCAGGAACCACCTTTGCCTCTTTTTCTCAAATTACAAAATGTAACACAACATCGAAGCAACAGGTATTTGGAAAAAGTAAGAGAGTAGCTTTTTGCTCTGCAGAGGACTTCCTGTACAAACCTGTTCAAAGGCACAGAAAAGATAGATTTGGAGTGGTGTTCATGGAAGAGATTCATCTTACCTATTCACAGGCACACAGTGCTTTAAGACACTACATAGAGCATCCCAAGACCCACATGGGCTGGCAAATGTGCATGACACAAGACTTCCCAGCCATCTGTTCTCTTTGGGACTGGGAGCAATAAGCCACACAGGCTACTCCATAGTGCCTGAGGTGATATCTGATACCTTAAACACTTGGACTCTGACTTTTTGTAGCCTAGTTCTGATCTAGGCATTCTGCATTCTTGAATGAGACACAGTTTCTGCCTGAAAAACAAAGGAAAAAGTGTCTTAGCCAGGGAATGACAGAAGTCTCATCTGTGAGTTAGAAAGTTGCTAAAGCTAGTGAAGTAGCAGAACCTTGCATGAGTACGTTAAATCTGGTCCTTTCCTGTCATCTGGCTCAGCAAAAGTAACTTAGTGTGGGGGATCTAGAGAGCTTGGTTAAAAATCAGTACCCCTGATTTCTCTCTCAAAAGCCGTATTGGACCACTTGAAAAACAAAATGTAGCTGGATGTGACGGGGTAATAGTCACGCTTCCCTTTGACAGTCAGTGAGTATGGGACACACATACTAACCAAACCTAATGTTTGGACCAGGGCTTGAGACAACTTATGCTCTCTTTCTGCTCATGATCCCTTGACTTGCAAGATATTATAAAAAGCTCTGAATTCTACTTCCTCCCCTGTTGTTTTGGAAAAAAATGCATGGAGGGAGGAGAGGGAAGCACCTGCATCTTATCCAGGAGAATGCTTTATGACTGTGTTCCTAAAGTAACATTTGTAGAGGAACACTATTTCTAAAGCCAGGTAAACTTATGCATGAACCAAGCAAGGAGCAGCTACCTTTGGTCCCAATCAAGCCACTGCACAAAACCAGAAAAACAACTTGTTTACAGAAAATATAGACCAAATGCTGAAACACAAACAGGGTATCACTGGCAGCAGTGAGATTTTTCAGGACTGTGTTTTGGGGATTCACAAATAATAAAGATGCTAACAAGCTTTCTGGACAGTCACTGGAAGCTGTGAAAACATTTTAGTGCCTATCGCATGCAAATGACTCTGTAAAATTTATCAGACATCTATCTATCACCATTTTTCACCAATTCAATGATTTATTGAATATATCTTCATTTACATTAAGAGAATAAGGTGTAAGAATGGTTACTGAAGTGATCTAAGGATAAATATCTTTAGTATGAGGATAAATATCAGGCTGAATGGAGATCTGAGCAACCTGATCTAGTTGAAGATGTCCCTGCTCACTGTAGGAGGGTTGGACTAGATCACCTTCATGGGCCCTTCCAGTAAAAACCATTCTATGATTCTATGATCTTAAATATTTTAAATAGCTGTGTAAATAAATACAGAATCATAGAATCACCAGGTTGGAAGAGACCCATCGGATCATCGAGTCCAACCATTCCTACCAAACACTAAACCATGTCCCTCAGGACCTCATCTACTAGTGACTTAAAGACTGGGGAAGTTCCACTGGACTGGAGGCT
>WAAB01021012.1:177829-208360 GCA_013389865.1 Piaya cayana | reverse complement strand
TGTCTGTCTGTCTGTCTATTTGTTTTTATATCCATTATACGGACTTTACACAGTGGTGCCTAAAGGGCAATAAATATTCTCAGAAAGAAATTGTTAATTTAGAAGCAATTGTTGACAGTAATTGCTCAACACTTGACCTTGTGCTTAAAGGAAAGCTGTAAGAACATTATGCTCAACTTCCAGCCATGAAGATAAGTCTTCCTAGCACCTCCCTTCTAAAAGAAGCAAAAATTGAAATACAGTAAAATAAAGCATCTGACTTCTAAATCAACAACATCCAGTGTGCCCAGTAATTCTGGAAGTGATTCTACACACATCATTTAAAACACGGCATTTAATTCCCTGGCTGGCAGCACCTCTTTTCAAATTCCTAGAGGGTTCATATATCTGTGGAACATATAAAAGAAAAAAATATGAGAAGAAGCTTGACCTTTATAAGAGTTACAGTGATCTACAAAGCTTTGGAAACTGTAGCTATTACTGTTAAGTCTATTTTTTTTTTATGAGGAGTAAGTTGCAGAATTTAAAATGAAATTTTTAGCTATCAAAGCACTTTGAATCAAAGACAAAGGTGTGGTCACCAATATTATTATAGCAGCACTCATTATAAGCTTATGGGAGGGATTTCTGAAGATATATTTCAATAAATGAGAGAACAAACTACCAGTTTCTCTTTTGAATTTTCAGATATCTAATGTCTCTATGGTACCTCTTTGACAAAATGAATGTATTTTCTCAATGGTACAGTAATTCTAAATCTGACTGTCTACCAGTGCAATTGTCAGTATGAAACAAGAGAAAGAGGACTTCTCCCATGATAGGACTGATTACTTGTCATATGCTTTCTTTTCTTATGGGTTTCACTATCTTTTTACAAAAGTATTGGCCATTAGTCATGCTGAAAAACAATGTGTATGGATTGCTCTTTCCATCTTCATCAGTTTGCCATTTTGAGTTAAAAAAGGAAGTTGCTAATATTCAACCCAGATTGTCAGTTAGGTTTTTGCCTTCTTCTGTAGAACAGAATGTGTACATGCCCTAAGATTACCCTGTAGTTTTCATGAATAGATTCCATTCTGAAAATTTAGGGTAATTGTGAGGCTCGTAAAGTTTTTGCCCGCTTCCTGTAGCATATTGTAGATTTTGCTTCTGGTGTCTAACTGTAGGTCTTCAAATTGTCTCCAGAGTACAAGGAAGTATTTTTGTGCATCAATAAAAGTGGCAGGGTCTATCCTGGATATTGTGGAGAAGGTTCTTTACAGAATTCTTTTTTTCCTGGTTACTTGTAATGAAATAGATGGGATTTCATTATTTGGGAAACTTCTTTGAATTCATTTCTTACATAGGCAGAATGTAACTCTTACTCTGGTGGGCTGCAACACAGTCTTCTCATTATTTCAGATATTATATACTTAGGCATGTGAACACAGATTATTTCTCAGGGTCACAGGGGTATAATATCAGGAGAAACCTATAATCAAATGCTATGTACTGAGGCTAGTCAGCTACAGAAAATTCTCTCTTTACTTAGTGTGGACATTAGTACTTCTTAACATTGGAAAGACTTTCTGTGGAAAATATTGTGTGTAGAAGTCATATGACATCCTGTCTTCTATTATCTCTCAATAAATACTCATATCCAACCTGACCAACCTGAGATCTTAAAGGATATTCAATCCCTAAAGATTTTCTTAAAGTAAATAGTAAGTTAGAGTTATAATAAAAACTCAGCTAGGGGAAAAATTTTCATTTCAGGTCATTGCCTCTTAGACTCCTGAAAATGTGCAGAACAAACAAGGAAATATTAGGATTCTCTTAAATTAGCAGACTCCTAATCACGACTTCCTAATCAAAACCACCTAATCACAAATTTCTAGATAGACAATGGTATGGATTATGTGAAAAACTTTTTTTTTTTTTTTGGCATCTTATTTTGTTTGGGAACAGGCATAGGTGACCTCTTGGTCTTTCTTTATTTACACTTAATATTTTTTTGAACTCAGTGGTTGATTACAACTGCACTTAATGAATTTAAGAAGTCAAAAGATATTAACTGGTAAGGTAACAGGGAGAGTCAAAATCTAATTATCCTTTGAAGAGAAAATTATAATTCCTTTACATAGGATATGGAAGGGATTGAGATAATAACATCAAAAAATCCCAATGCAGTTGATTGTGACTTTTAAAATTTTCAAATTAAAAAATCTTCCCAAGCTGAGATTTACTCTCTCTGTATATTGAAGAAATGCATGCTTCATATATATTTCATATATATATACACATGAAATGTATATTTCAAAATTATGTTATTTCAAGGTACAATATGTCTTGAAGTTAAGTTTTACCAGTTCACTTCAAGACTGAAGCATTTTTAGAAATCTTACTTTCACTTCAAGACTGAAGCATTTTTAGAAATCTTACTTTTCCTAGACTAAGACAACTATCAGTTGTTTTCAGTCTAGACATGCCATAAATAACAGATAAGCAGATAAAGTAAAGATGCAGACAAAGCAAATAGATTTCAAAAAGCTTTTTAAGTTAAATACACTTCCACAATATGTTAAAATTATTTTGAGAAAAGATATTCAGAAAGATAAATCTGTTTGTGGATATTACACGAACAGAAAAAGTGACATAAGCTATATCAGGTTGGTATACAAGTGCATATAACTTGTAGTTCAGCCAGCTCTTTTATTCCAGAGAAGTTCACTAGGAATTGAAGATATTTGTACAAAAAAGACTCTAGCAATATAGAGACCGAGAAATTCAATATACAAAAGCAGGTTTTACAGGCTTACTATAGCCCTATATTGGTTTGAGCAGACCCGTGGTTGCTTAAAGCGACTGTATTTATCCTTAGGACTGCAAAAGGTATTAAGGAAATTCTTAAGAACATGAGAGCTGGAATGCAAACTGTACCTCCATTTGATGTCACAGAGTTATGAATGGATCTGCTACTGTCAGCAACCCACTCTTTAGTGGTTAATTGGACATTTACTACTAAGATCTAAACAATAGACTTATTTCTTTCCCCCATGCAATTTTCAACTTTTTTTTGTTCTTGAAAGGCAATATAACTTTTGGTTGATTTGATTGTTAATACCCATCAACAGCTTATGAATTAAATAAAAAAACTTCACAACTGCTAATATAAATTATTTTGGTATTACCCACAATGTAAGAAGAAATGTTTCACATTATTTTGCAAAGATAATGAGTGGGACTAATCTGTTCAGTTGACCGGTAGAGGCTGTTACTCTATTTATGGTGACAAATGGTAAAAAAGGTGGTTCTGGAAGAAAGTAATTTCATTCTGAGGCAGTACTGAATAATTATACATGTTCTTAAGTTAAAATGCTACTTTAATGACATAAGTAATAGAGTTAATGTTAATGACACACTTTCCCTCAGTCAGCATAAGTCAAATTCAATATTTACTGATGCTCCATATTTTCTGAATTTCTTAATTACATTGAAATACATACATTGTGATTCAGAAGAGCATTTGCTTACAATGCAGCTTTAACCAGAGCAAGCATGTAAATAGAAGTACGTTGCATAAAACTGTAAAAAATGTGAATAACTCATTAGTTATAAAATTCTTTTATATAGAATTGAATCTGTTCACAACCAGGGCTCAATATGAGAATTTAACAAGCTCCATTTAGTCATAGAATCATTAAGGTCAGAAAAGACCTCTAAGGTGATCAAGTCCAACTGTCAACTCAATCCGACCATTTCTAGTAAACCATGCCCCAAAGAGCCACATTGATGTGTTTATTGAACACCTCTGGGGATGGTGACTCCACCACTTTCCTGGGCAGCCTGTTCCAATGCTTCACCATTCTCTCAATAATGATTTTTTTCCTGTTATCAAATCTGAAACTTTTGTGGTGCAACTTGAGGCCATTTCCACTTGTCCTCAACTAACACCCATCTCATTAAAACCTCCTTTCTAGTGGTTGTATATGGCAATAATATCTCCCCTCAGCTTCCTCTTCTCCAAACTGAACAATCCCAGTACTTTCTCTTAGAATATAATGCAGTAAATTGTGTTATAACCAGTTATCTCTATTGTAGGACTGGAATATTGGTCAGTCCAAGGATATTGCCCTTTCACTAATTTTTTTTGCAGTGCTGCTTTTTTTTCCCTCAGATAAAACAAGCTACAGCAGAGACCATCTTGAGAACTGGTGTCAATGATAAGAAAGGAATAGCAGCCAGCTGTCACACCATATTACATCAGATTCGTGCCTCTGATCCCTCTGGGAAATATTTTGAATCATAATTAGTACATAATCAGTTTGTGGTTTTAATTAAATAAAAGTCAGGTAGTCAAGTATCACATAGGAAAATGTTTTTGTTCTCAACCTTGAAAAAAAATACACCAAAAAAAGGAGAACAGTGATCAGATTGGCCTTGCTTCTGTTAAATGAATGTCACCAGTTTTTTTGGAAACATAACGTTTTTTCAGGCTCATTCAATGTGAAATTCATCCACATCTTTCAGAAAGTTTTAATTTTAAAAACTGAGTTCTTTCCTTTGAGAATTGTCAGTAATTCAATCCAAAAAAGTAGAAGCAGGTGGTAAGTATTTAAGAATTAAGGTGTAAAAGGAAAATACAAGGTTTTACTACTATGGTGAAAAGTTAAAACAATAACTGGAGACATTAGGGAATTGCTCTAGGCGTCCAAAAGAGTCTAGGGCTGTTATAATGAGTTTATTCTGCACTGTAGTCAATATATATTTGGTCCTCTACCATTTTAATTTTACATGAAAAAAATAAAAGGAATATATACTCGTGTTGTAAAATCTGACTTCATTAAGAACTCTTGTATTGGATATATCATGTTCAAGGAAAGTTGATGTGAGGAAGACACTCCATATCTGGAATATTCTGAATTTAATGTAAATAGTAAATTATCAGTTTTGTTTTCTAGATAAGAAAAACTATGTAGGAATTTGAATCTAGATTCAAAAACTATAATAGGAATTAAAATATTTCAATATACAGCTAAATGTTTGTGACTTTTCCCAAGAGACTTACTAATTTTCAGTATTATGAAAATACCAGTAGGTGTCTCTATTGTTCTATTATTTTCAGAGGTTAGAATAACCCCAAAACCCAACCTAAACCAAAAGAGACAAAAACCCACCACAACCATAAAAACCATCCATCCAAACAGACCCACACCAACTACCACCACTGGGCTGAACATAACACACATCATGACGTATCTGGAAGGCAAGCATGAAGCTTACAGTGAAAAACAAATGATACTAGGGCTTCTCTCTTGTCTCCTACTTTTTTCCTACAGGGAGTAACAAGCTTACTTAGTGTTGCATTACTTTTATTACACTGTAGTACCTCTTCTATCCAGAATATAAAATATGAGGTATTTCAGGTGGGCTTGTTTTCCTGGATTTTTGTATTCTTTATCTTGTTCTCTAAGCAGAAGTTTGGACCTCAAGAAGGTTTCTGTGCTGAAGCCACATCTGGTAGCAGCTTTCCTTATGATCCTACTCATCTTTCAGACTGCTTTCTATATTTTTTTCCATATAGTGGTCACCATAATCAACATTTTTATTTTGAAAGCTTAATGTTTGATAATGTTCGCCCAGCATCTAGGGGGTTTATGTCTTAAGAGTACTTATAACTACTGAATCTTTACATTACCCTAAAGAAAATGCTTATTTTTTATTAATGCCAGAAAATATGTAGTTGCTGAAATGATAAGGGCACACCTGTTATGAAGAACTTTTATTTGAGAAATGGACAAGAAGAGATTCTCAGTGCCACCATAGTGTCAGGAAATGTATCATCACTTTCAAGATTAAGTAACATTTGTAACCTAACACTGGTTTAAAAATTTTTTTTAAAAAGATCCTAAGAAATAAATATAAGTTGAATAATATAATCCATTTTTTCCATGCATTTCTTTGAAGATTTTTGAGGGACTGAAAAAAAGTCAATTAATGTGAAATAGTCTACATTATATTGATTTCTTAATTTCAGTTACTTTAGAAATGATTCCAATTTGCTGGTTCGTACAGTAGTATTCAGAGTTCTTGTGTTTTCTTTCCAGGTCTGAAAGAATGAGAAATAAAATGAGACTTGAAGAAGTTATTAACCTTAAAAATTGTAAGAGTCTTAATATGTTTAATAATAGTCTATACAGAATATATGAATCTAATGTATAATAATATGAAGATATAACAATTGAAAAACAGCACATGAAAATACTACTGAAAAACTACTTCCAAAGAGAGCATACAATGGACATAAAAACTCTAGTTGCAACTGTCTTCCCAATCCTATAGTCCTTATATTGAAATAAAAATATTTGCTGACTTATTATCTGATCCAAGCAAGTATTTTCAAAAGGGTAATAGATAAATGAAGAATTTTTCCTTAGAAACAGACACAGCATTTATATTTCAATTTATTATACCTGTATTTGAACTTCAATTATCTAAAGTTTCATAGAAATGTCAAAAAGATTTGAAACAAGATAAGTTAAACTGGCAGAAAGATAATGCCAGCAGTGAACTTTCCTTTGCCTTCAAAAAACACAAAAAGTGCTCACAAACTGCTTTTTCTTTATAAAGACTGGAATTGATAGTCTATGTTTGCAAGGAATTGACAGTGATGCAGCACGTGAGCTGGACTGAAAACAGCAGCAAAATCCACACAAGCTATTTTCTGATCTTGGGCTTACTGAAAGAAGTGGTTGTACAATTTTCTTGCAGTTTTGTACCATATTTTTGTACTTCACAAATCACTTTTCATGTCTTGCTGCTCACAAAATACATAACTTGCTTGCTGACTCTATTTCTGCAAATTTCTCTCCCCTCAAGAGGATGTAGAATGGTGATGGAAGATTATCACTCATTTTCTCAGATGTCTACCACAAAAGCACTTTTCCCTCTTCTCAATTAATTATCTAGTTTTGTTTCAATTCTGTATTACTCAGGCATAGAAGCACACTTGAAAATTCTAATGTAACTGGAAAGAGTTTTATACTGGGGGAAAAGAATTAATAAAAGGTGAAGTGTCCTATGATGCAGCTTAAAACTTCAAGAGTCAGTTTAAAAATAATCCAAAAAAACCCTATTGAGACTCAGAGCAGCATTATACTTTTACCTTCCCTTTATATGCATCTGCTTTTGTCTATTTAGAAGTACGCTGCTTGGATGAAACCACAGGGACCCCAGAAGCCATTCATGCTGTAATATTACATTCTTAATTTTCACTGAGGAAATAGGGACATTATATTTATTATTTCAATATATATTTGGAGTCTGGACTTCTTTTTTTAATAATCGTGTTGGTGTGTGAGGATACCAAAGAACTTGAAAGGCATTTTGAGTTGGGGAGTATTTCAGAATAAAATCTGCATACATTTACTGTTTCAAACTCTATTTAATTAACATGGCATGGTGAAAGGAAAAAAATCAAACAATTAGTGGTGGTAAAAGACAAAGAAGACAGATAATACAAAGAATAAAATATAACTTAATGTCCCTCTCAATTAAATCACTTCCTGAATTAAAGATTTTATTTTAGAGAAAATGTTTTATTCTCAGCTTCTTTTATTTGTGAATGCTTTTAGATACTCCACCTTTTTATTCCTTTTTTTTTCTTTTGTAACTAGAGATAAAAGGAAAAAAAAAGATCTCTAGAAAGAAGCGTACACTTCCAAAATCCTTAAATACAACTATGTTAATGCACATGACAAAAACATAAATTACTTACATGATGTGTAGATGACTTAAATGATGAGTGGACAGACTAAGCCATAAACAAACAAACAAAGCACAAAATAGGAGAGGAAGAAAGAAGATCCAGGGCCAGTCAATCACACAGCTTTAGGAGCAAGGGCCATTAAAGTTGCCTCAGGTTTTTTAATTAATAACATAATTATCAAAGAATGCAACAGCCTCCACAGTACTTTGTGCTGCCACCAGAAAGGCAGATCCTGCAATTCAAGTTCTCAATTTCTCATTTGGTGAAATCATAATTTTCAATTGCATCTAGCATAGTTGATACTTGATTTCTACTGAATATATAACAATAAGATCTCTGTAATGCTAGTATGTTCATAGATGTTACTAAGAATAAATAAGAATATTTGTAATAATAAAAAGGATATTCCTTGTATTTAAAAGCAGTAATAGATAGGTAGAATCACATAATTTTTTCTGGTGAACTCATCTGATAATTAACTGGGATTATCTCTGCCTCTTGAATTCTACAGCAACTTGTTTTATCTTAAAAATACAGTGAGATTCTGAGGCAGCCTGAAAATAAAAACACCATAAATCATCTTAAATTAGCACAAATTTAGGAATATAGGCATATAGTTTCATTTGTTGCTCAGTCCAAGAAATGAAAACCTAACTTTTACAAATATAATTTAAGTATCACTTTCTATGAAAATATTTTTACACTCAAGGATCTTATTTTCTTAATGAACAGGGATATAGCATGTTGTGAAGTAGCTGGACATAAACCTTTCCTAACATTTTAAAGAGTTTCAGGCAGAATGTCTTTTTTCTTCTCAGATTTTATTAAAAAAAAATTTTAAATCTTGCATCAACTCAATAAAACATCCAGACCTCCTGAGCCCAATGAAGCTACTGAGTGCACAGTCACAAGTGCATGAATTTTTATGGTTAGTTATTTATGAAAATCCTATGACTGTATTAAATATACAGGAGTTCCAGTATTTAACTGTTATATAGACTTTAAAGTAGTCTACCCTGGGAAATATATATCCTGTTCCTTAAATACACATGTATGAGTGCAAGAACATATACTTCTACATATGAAAACTATTTCCATAGCTGAATACACACCATATTTACCTTTTAAGGACACTTTTTATGCATACACACACATAGAAGAGAGAATGACTTCAGTATCAATAGTTAACTTTGCAGTAATGTTCTATATTAAATGGAATATCTTTTTATAAAGCACATTCATCAGCTGGAATATACAAGCAACAATGACTCCAATAATGGAGTTTTTTAGTATTAATTTTCCAAGGTTTCACAGATTTTGTGTTATGAATGCTGAACTAATTGGGACAGGGTGCCAGGAAAAGATTTACATTTCTGATGAATGGCATAATTACCCATTTGTTTACAATATGCTGTTTAAGTACCATACATTTCTGCAAAAGACAAGGACAGAAGAAACAAGAAGTCTCTGTGGTTTGCCTTCATGGTCGCTGGCTGTGATGTCACAGCAACCTTTGCAGAGCTCATTCCTCCCCCTTGTAAGTCTCTGCTGCCTACAGGGTTATAGTGTCAGAGCAGATGTAGGCAACAAGGAGGTATTCAGCTCCATGGATCCAGACTGGCACATCTCTAAGATAAACAAGGGAATTAGTTGCAAAAGGAAGTAAATACTGGGGGGGGGCGGGGGGAAGGTAAACCCAAAATACAGAGGATAAAGGAACAAAATGAACTTTTGAAGACCCTTAAGATGATTAAGTAGATTTAATTAAAGGAAAAGAGGCACTGAAATCTGCTAAACTGAAAAGCAAGATAGAAGGTAAGGGCTTTCCCTGCAGTTACTTTGGGTGACTAAATGTATCGTTGCTACATCTAGAAAGAATTTCTACTGTGACATTTACCCAGATGGAAATTTTTTTACTAGATCTCAGCTAAACATAGAATATTTAGATTTAGAGATGTTAGATTATGAAAGATCAAATTCAGCTGAACAATAGCTTGGAAATATTCCAGAGGAATTTGTGGAGGCAGAGAGCTGACTGAAAGCACTATTACATATATTACAGTGTGAGCACCCCATTGCAGCACTATTTAACTTTTCCTGTTGTGAGGTAAAGAGGTAGGGTTGGACCAGTAGATCTTTCTGCAGACCAGTGGATATTTTAATCTTCTAAATACTATATAGCTCTAGTAACAATTACTGCTCAGCAACCCTTCTTCTAAAATATAAGCTTTCCCTCTGAAGCTCAAAATATCATTTTGAAAGGACGTGCTGTGCAGGGATCAAACACATGTTCAGAATGATTGCTTTTCAAAAGCCTGAATGCATGAAGGGGGCTTACTCCAGTGAAGCTGCATTTTCGGAGCATCCTCAGCTTTTCATCATCCCCAAGGTGCCACTGCAGAACAACGCACTTCTAGTCGGAGGTGCTGATATCCAGAATGAGGATGAAAACTGCTTTTTTTTTGCACAGCCTGAGAGCTGAACTATGCTTAACTTAATCACTGACTTGTTTTTTTTTAATTTCAAAACTAATAATGAGCCATTTTTCAGAAGGAGAGGATGAAAGGGATGCACAGGAATGCAGAGAAATCTGCTGTAAGTTAAAGGGGATGGACAATTTATCCAACAGAGATGACTGATTGTGTTAGAAACCATGGACAAAAATATTTCTTGTCATATGTGGATATGTGACATTGGGTGTGAATTAGTCATCTGACTGCCTCTAAGGTGGTTACTTAATTCACATGAAATTACATTACATAATATGGTTTTAGGAAGCACTGAGTCTGATATGCCCAATATGAATTAATACATTAAAGTTAAAAGGAGAGAAAAGTGTTTGTAAATATACACAATACATTTCAAATTTATTTAACTTCAATACAGTCTATTCTTTGTACTTCTGATTCAAGAAGCTTAATTTTCCTTTTTTTGTAATTCTTTTTAACACAAAGCCCTCAGGATTTGTTTATTTTCCATAAAAATTTTAGAAAGGTTAATTGCATTTAGGGGCTTCTATATGGCCCAGACTTTTGTGTGTACTAACTATTTAGATTAGCAAATGTTAAGTACATCAAGGATTAAATCCAGTGTTCTGAAATGTCTGTGCTGACAATATCGCTCTGCTACAGTTCTTCGGCTTTCTGGTTTAAAATTTAACTGATACAAGCAGGAACTCAGGGTGGTGAGGCTCTGCAATGTGTTTTGCAGAGAAGTTGTGGATACCCCCTCCCTGGAAGTGATCAAGGTCAGGTTGGATGGAGCCTTGAGCAGCCTGATCTGGTGGGAAGTGCCACTGCCTATGGCAGGGCAATTGGTACTAGATGGTCTTTAAGATCCCTTCCAACTGAAACCATTCTATGATTCAATGATTCTATGAAACTCCCATCCTCAAGTTCATGTTCGATCAGCAGCATATGCTTACATGCGTTTCTGGTTCAGGATTGGGAGGAATCTACAACGACCTTAAGTTCCTTAAATCTTGTCTAAAAAAAGGAAAAGAGAGACACAGAGAAAGTAGTGTAGTTCCTTGTTCTGATATATAAAAGTTTGTCACTATCCTTTGCAGAGAGAAAAATAAGAATTTTATACAAGAAGAAAGAATAAAAGAAGAAAATAGAAAACATGTCCTGGGGTTTCTTGCACAGTAAAAGTCACTCCTGGTGATTTTTTAATTAAGAATTTGGATCACAGTTCGAAACAAAATCAGATTCCTTTGCTTTTGAATGTGGTGGAAAAACATCATTGAATTTACTAGAGTACATGTGGGAGAGCTGACTTCACTTAACTGTAATGACCTATCCATCTTATTTTTTTGTCCAAAGACTAATTACAAGAGTGGAATTATAAGAATGGGAAGGATCTTCTTGGCCTTGAATTCCAAATCCAGCTCAGTTTTGGTTCTGCTGTAGATCTGATGCAGATCGGGATATTATTTCTTTAGGAATTAAAATCTTGCGGTTTCTAAGTTGAATATCTGGACACTAATATATATATATGTATGTATATATGTATGTATGTATGTATGTATTTATTTATTTATTTATTTATGTATTTTAGTTGTGCACACACACACAACTAAAATTTCGCCAACATATGTGTTCAGGCTAATTATACGTCGTTTCTTTCTTACTGCTTATCTTGATAAATTTAAGGTAATCATATCTGTTCTCAGTGCCTATTTGGCCAGATGAGCCAGTTCACAATCCTTGAGTCCACTGATAAAGAAAGGTATCTGTTCTGGTTCTCATCCTTCTAGTCCATCTCTGTATCAGCTCCTCTTCAAATCCTGTTATGCAGCGCATATGATCATAATACATACAACGTGAATACTTTCCAGTTCTTAGTAGCAGAGCCACAGAAGAGACACCTCAATATCTCATTTTCCTCTTTCTTTTCACCTTTTGAAAGGCAGTGACAACTGAGGTTTTCTCTAATCTCTTTTCTAGACTTGTTTCATCTTCATCTGCTTTGTAACACCTTGTTATTAATTACTAGGGCATAATATCGCCTTGGTACTATTACGTTTTTGTACAATCCAACACCTTTTCTGTTTCAACTGTTATGTTTAATTTTAAACCTTCCACTCATTTTTTTTAATCATCCTCTATATTTATAATACCTCCTTTCACTTGGAAGTTTTCTTAGTCAAATTCTATTTGGGATAGAATTTGCCTAAGGAAAAAACAAACTGAACAATCAAAATATTGCATAAGAACTTATCCAATTGAATTAGCAATTTCTTTTGAGCAAAGTACCACTCTTATTTCTGATATTTCACCCATTTTGTCTTTTTTTCAGTTTCTAAGGATTGTAGTCATCATACTTGGCTATAATTGCTTAAAAACTAATATAGTGAAAAAGTAAAATATTTCTAAAGAACAGACAAGCAAATTAGCTGATATATATATAAGAAAAATGTGTCAATTCTATCTATAAGCAAACCTTTATTCTTCAATAAAATTCACACATTCATTAGTAAGTCTCACTGATTTATAACACCCTGACTTAACAATAATATCAAATATTATCAAAAGTTTTACCTGACAAATAGATCACTTGACTAACTTTATGAAGAAAGGAACTTCTCATTGCTTTTTTACTTGATCAATCACTTTCAAAGGTAAAAGTAATTTTTTTTCATTTAATATTTTCCTGAGTTATTTTATCATCTCTTCTAGATTTTAAAGATTATGGCAATAAAGGTTTCTTTCTTGACTGCTCTATGTTACTTTCTCTAAGGAGAAGAACCATGACGTTTTTACAATATAAATTACTTTCTTCACATACATGGTCTATTTTCAATAAGTGTAATTTTTTCATAATTATGGGTAAAACAATTTTGTCCCTATTTAATTTTTTTTTCTAACAAAATAAAACCTAGTGTGTTAGTTTTCCCTTTTGGTGTTTATCCTGTTTTTTTGTTATTGCTGTTTTAAAAATAGGTTTGAAATTAAATAGCCTAAATATTAAAAATGTTTACAGAGGTTTTCCAGTATTTGCTTTGGGGAATATTATGAACTGATCAACATGATTTATGAGGAGCAGCTGGAGAACTGGGGTTATTTAACCTGTGGGAGAGGAGGCTGAAGGGAGACCTAATTGCTCTCTACAACTACCTGACAGGAAGTTGTGGAGAGGAGGGAGCTGGCCTCTTCTCCCAAGTGACTGAGGACAAGACAAGCAGGAATGGCCTCAAGATCTGCCAGGGTAGGTTCAGGACTGATATAAAGAAAAAAAATTTTTTTTAAAAGATCATTGGGCACTGGCACAGGCTGCCCAGGGAAGTGGTTGAGTGACCTTCGCTGGAGGTGTTTAAAAGATGGGTGGATGAGATGCTCAGGGACATGGTTTAGTGATTGATGGGAAAGGTTGGACTCGATGATCTAGTGGGTCCTTTCCAACCTGGTGACTCTATGATTCTATGATAAGATAAATACCATTAGAATTAATAAATTATAATAATGCTCTACCAAATATTTAGTCTATCTATAACAGGCCAGAGAAATTTAAAGTATATGCATAGGGCTCTATGAAAATTAAAATAATACAAATCTGTGTTTGTATTTCTGTTTGTAAAAAATGATGCAATAAAATCCTGTTTTCAATTTAATCATTAGTCTCATCTTGATTGACTGGTGTCTGCTGACTACTTAAACCCAGCAGATAACTTTAGCAGTTTTACTTACTAATTCCTTTTCATTACTTTTACAATCAGAACTTTTCTTTCTAACTTTCTTCAGTATGACTTTTATCGATAACTAGAAACTAAGTGGAAGGAAACAGAAGAAATAGTATTTCAATTGCTCCAAATTTCATATAAAAATTTCCCTGGAAAATTACTATGTGTTACTTCTGAAAACTTGGAATGAAAGTGGATTAATTCATTTATATGAAAGTGATTAATTGATTTTATCATTAAAAGAAAAAGGCAGAAAAAATAACAAAGATGGTCATCCAGAAAAATGTAATGTTTTAATAAAAGAAGAAAATGGATAAAAATGATAAGCAAGACAGCAGAAACAGAAGGGGACATATTGCTAATGTGCAAGATTATTCTACAAATAACAAAGCTATTTTCTTTTCTATTTACAAGCAGTTGTGGCAGTTTCCTGTCAGACAACATTGCATTAACAGCTTTTTTCATAGCACTTATCATGGGAAAATGATAAAGCTGTTATAACATTCAGAAGAGGTAGTATCTTGCAAGGACAATATCCTGCTTGTATTTGTCTGTGCAGAAGAGAAATATATTTATGTTCCTCCTAGTTCATGGAAAACAATCAAATCTGAAGCTCCACTGAATGATAAACATCTTGGCAGAACTCCTCCCCCTCTCCAATGAAAAAGAATCCACAAGAAATTGAAAAGAGAAAACAAATGAACCTTGGACATTCTTGATCAATATATAAATAAGACATAAAACATGATCTTAAGATATTAAAATCCCCGAGAAAGTACTGCCATCTCATTTTTTTTAGCACTTAAATTAGAGTAGATCTACTGGTCAGGACTAGACTGGAAAGAAAGGATGATGTATCTTGAGTCTATGGTTACTTATTACTACAAACTTCCAAGCTTTAAAACTTGCAGTTTGAATCCAGTACATATCTCTCTTTAGTAGCTTATTTATATGTTTTGCTTTTGAATCACTCAGTCACTTATTTAGAAACTGCTCACATATCTTTGGTATGGTATTTTTTAGAGGAAGTTTACAACTGCTACCTATGCGTATAACGTTGTCTCAGAAGAAGGGTAAGATAATTATAAGAACTGATCTCTGAGGTCTTCCTCACAGCTTTCAGAAAGCTGAATTAGTCTCCTGTGTTCACTTCTGAAGTAGTATCAGAACACCTGCAACCCCATTAAAGCAGTATACTTCTGTGAATCTCGGTTTTCTTTCCCTCTAGCTCTATTGATCAAAATAATGTTACTCCTGTTCATTCCCTAGACTTCTCAATGAAATCTATCTGACACTGGAGTGGCAAGAGTGTAAAAGTTTAGCAGGTGTCTTGGAATTTACTAGAAAAGTACTTGGAATAATTCTGTGAATTATTAGGAAAGGATTTTCTGCAAGACTCCAAGAAACAATAGAGTCAAAGAGGGCTTAAAATGAGAACAATCAAAACAAGAAATATCACAAGAGGCAGTGAGGATGACATTTAAACCATTATATTGCTAGAAAAAGCTGAAAAGTCATAGATCATTGCCTCTGTGTTCAAACTTTGCTTACAAAAGCATCAGTGGAAAGTGAGATTCAAGATCAAATACACACGCCAGTAATATCTTATTTCTTCCAGAAAGTGCATTAGAAGTCTGTGCCATGTGCTGCATCTTTCTCTGAAAAATAGTATTTTGCAACGTCAAACTTTAGACCAGATTTCTACTAGAATTTTATTATTTTCTGACAAGAAAGTACTGTGAATGCTTATATATTACTTTGGTTAAAAAATGTAATTGTTTGGTATATATTCTAATAGCATCATGCATAGTAGACATTTTTTTTATAATAATGAAGAACTTATTAGTTTACCATGAGCTCTTTAAATCTTAGTACAGATTTTCTTTCTGGAAAAGTTCTAAGAAGTCTTAAATCATTTGCATTTGCTTCTAGTTAACTGGAAGATTTTTTTAAGAGCAGAATAAATCAAATCCATCTGGAAGAATTATCTAGTTATAATAAGAGAAAACTTTAATTAAGGACTGTTGTGATCAAGTTAATAATATTATGACAGATAAAAATATAAATACTTTGGTGACTAACTTCAGAAAATATTTTCCAACATTGATGTTTCAGATGGTGGTAAGTGTAACAAATGTGTATTTTTTTTAGTCTATTTATTTATTAACATGTTGCTTTTATTAGATGTATGGTACTGTCTTTTATTGAAACATCTATTTAGAGGTGATGGAATTCAACAAAATAGACTAGGAATTTCATATTTTTATCTAATATTTTGGAGAATGCTCTGTGATAGATTATGTCAAGAGAAATTCTTTGGCAATATCCTAATTAACAAATTGGAAGTGTCATATATTAAATAAAGCTCTGAAGAAGTACTACTCAATATTTTAACACTGTTTTACAGGGCTCATGTTTTCCTAAATATTTTCCTTCTGTTGGGCTGCACTAATATTCTTTCTTTGTCTGTTCTGGAATTTAGCTTCTTTTCCTCAAGACTAGAATTTAACATTATTTGGTAATATTTGTTTCAAGTTTTACCACAATATTTAGAGTATTGTGCATTAATCAGCTCATGAGAAATCCATTAAGCGCATGAGAAGCATGCATGTGAAGAAAAGCCTACAAACGCTTACCTGCAGCAACACTACTTTTTTACTGTTTGTGATAGAAGTTAGCCAACTAAAGTAAGCATGTCATTCCCTGTGGGCAGTACTGTTTCAAGGCCAAGGCAACTGGCTGGTGCTAGTTACATGCAGCTCAAGGACTATAACAGCTGCTGAGGACCTTTATACGCAGGATAAGATGAAGTCTCTGGTATAGTCTGTGAAATACATAAAGGCACAAATTTACCTTATCAGTGAGGAACTACTATTTATCCCTTTCAACAACACAATACAGTGTAATCAGTATTTGCTTTGTGTTTGCCTGCATGTTTGGTGACTTGGCATGCTCTTTTCTGGAACCTCTTTGGATGGTAGTTCATTTAGTGCAATTATGCTCTTACAGAGGTGTGCAAAACAGTCTACGTTGTCTATGAGTTTCTAGAGTCTTGTAGGTAAGATTTGTTCTGCTGTAGCTGTGCCACCTGTTGAATCTTATGAATAAACTTGTGAGATATGGTATTATAAACATTATAATTGGGCAACTGATAAATAAATCTGCAAGTAACAGAAGGAACTGAGGGTTCTGAAAAATCTAATAAAAAAACCCAAAAATCACCACATCAAAAATAAAGCCTGTAATTTTTCCAAATAATGGCACTTTGTTGGAAAAAATTGGAAAGGTAGACTGAAAATCTAAAGCTCCAAAAGAGCTTTCATCAGGAATGAACTAATATTGACAATGAAATAATTTTTTTTTTTTTTTTTGGTAGCAGAACCTTTATGTGTTTTCCTCAAGCCAATGCTCAGATTAAAATGCACGTGAAAATTATGGGATATATGTTGAAAAAAAAAGCTGTCTAAACAGGAAATGTTTTAATTTCTATGTTATCTGTGACGTGCCTGTTGGACTTTGGGTGCTGTCTTATAAGTGTAATTATTTAGTTACAATTTCATGCTGTGACTACCTGAGAGCAGTGTTAGTTGGTAAACGACTATCAAGGTTTTTACTGGCAATATGATCCTTCTGCTTTGCAAACACTAACATTTAAGGAATTGTAGTATTATTTAATAATGTTTAAGGTAAGCAGAGCAGGTATAAATGGCTGACAACTTCTATCCTTGAGCATTTCTTCATCTGACTGGAATTCTGCTACATTTATGTGAGATATACATTTTCCTGAAGGCTAATTTTATTTTCATAATTTCAGCAAAATCTGTTCAAACATATTGAGTTTGGGATATGTGTTCCAATATGAAAGAAACATTGAAAGATTTTTTAAGAATTCTTTGTGTACATGCTTGAAATGGGTATGTGCATGTATGGTGTGTTTCAGAGGGATGGTATTTGATAGAGGAAAAGTATATTAGCCAATTCCAAATCCAATGGTATTTGACCAGGTTATAATCATCTAAAAAATTAAACTACATAGTTCATTTATCTGAATATTTATTATATTATTATATTATTATATTATTATATTATTATATTATTATATTATTATATTATTATATTATTATNATGCTTGAAATGGGTATGTGCATGTATGGTGTGTTTCAGAGGGATGGTATTTGATAGAGGAAAAGTATATTAGCCAATTCCAAATCCAATGGTATTTGACCAGGTTATAACCATCTAAAAAATTAAACTACATAGTTCATTTATCTGAATATTTATTATTATATTATTATATTATTATATTACATATTACATTATATTTATTTATCCTTTATGTGCTCTGTTCTTGCTTCAGCCTTTCAGGTTTTTTCCAAATGACTGTTTCTGCATGTTGTGCAACGTTATATTTAATCTGAGACCATGCAAAATGCATCTGTGTTTCCAGCACCCTTCCTGCTGAGACCATGTAACTGGAGCTAGAAGGAGCGTTCAAGTGCAGCTTGGAGATAAAGACTATGATCATGCATACTCAGTTTTGAGCTAATGTGAAGGTCTTTTCACATTTCTGAGAGGAGTATTCTGCAACTCTCATGTCCTTTAAATGTTGTTTTGAAACTTTTTCATGACCTCAGCCAATACCAGTGAGTGATGTATTCCTAAATATACAGATCTGCAAAGTCACAACAAAGCTTTTTAGATAACAAGTTAGAAGTTACTGAAAAGATAATTTTGCCTTTCCACCAAAATCTGATTTAAAAGCCAGGGAGGGACTTTTTATAAAGGCATATAGTGACAGAGTTAGAGGTAATGGCTTTAAGTTGGAGAGGGGAAGATTTAGACTAGATTTTAGGAACAGATTTTTCGTTATAAGGGTGGTAAGGTACTGGAACAATTTGCCCAGGGAAAATGCGGCTGCCTCATGCCTGGAGCTGTTCAAGGCCAGGTTGGATGCGGCCTTAGGCAGCCTGATCTGGTGGGAAGTGTTCCTGCCCATGGCAGAGCAGTTGAAACTAGATGATCTATATGGTCC
Organism: Piaya cayana; assembly: GCA_013389865.1. Classification (NCBI taxonomy): domain Eukaryota; kingdom Metazoa; phylum Chordata; class Aves; order Cuculiformes; family Coccyzidae; genus Piaya; species Piaya cayana. The sequence goes on along the minus strand of WAAB01021012.1, from coordinate 189,400 downwards.
CTTCCAACCCAAACCATTCTATGATTCTACGATTCTATGAAAATGTTTTCAATTTCACATTTACCAACAACTCAGGAAGCATTAGGTCAGGCTAAGAATGTAATCTATGTTTAGAATTACAAAAGTAATTCTGTGTCAGGCCTTATTTTAATCACCAAATACATGAAAATATTAGTCATCAGCTCTTGTAATATCAAACAGAACTCTTACGTGAGTCAATAGGATTTTCTTTCACTCATTTAGTGAGAAAATAATATTCACTTTAAAGAATGACCCTTTACTAATCAGACCACTCAGTTGTCTCTCTCATCAGAGTGAGCTTATTAGCACTTACCACTACTAAAGATACAACTGGGAAAAATGTTGATGCAAAGCCAACCTTTATAGCCAAATGGTTTCCAACTAACTTCTTATACTTATCAGTGAGTTCATAGTCTCCCAAACATGCATACTAGTTTTAAATCTGCGACAGCCTGGTTTGTTGACTTTATAAAATGTAGACCTCATTTGTCATTTAATATCCATCTGGTGTCTGCTGGGAAGGAATCACTTAATCATCTGTAGAAAGTTGTTCATCTGACAGCTCTCGTCTTTAAGAAAGCCTTGATGTTTTCTTATATTCACTATGATCAGATTTTTTTTCCTCTTGAATATCTCAATTTTGTGGAATGTTATTGATATTAGAAGTGTTATTTTGAAGCAGAAACTTATTTAACTGTCCTTCAAACCTTGAGGCTTAGATACTTACATATGAATTTATTTACCCAACAAGATTTTGAGAAATGATCAGCATATGCCACTCCCACTCACTGCAGCCCAAATTTCAGATGCTCAGCCATCCTCGCTGTGCTCAGTAAGTCAGGTAGGTGTTCAATGAGGTCACTGATACATAACAATAACTGTTAATTTCAGGCTGTAATTTTAAACAGCGATTTTTGAAACTGTTGACTACAGTATTTTTTCCTAGACTAACAGCTTTTGACAGGTGTCTCTCTAATTTCCCAACTGTTGCATTGCATTGATTTTGTATTCCTGTCAATCACTAAACCATCAGATTCAGTGGAAAAGGAATGATGGCCTCCCAAAACTTGATTTGGTACCAAAGTTTGAAATTTTATACGGAAGCACAATGAGAAAACTATGCAGTTTCTGCCACGTCTTCTGAAATTATACCAGTGTTAGAATAAAGAATAAATTCTTACGTAAGATTCTTTTTAAGTGTTTGATATAGTCATTGAATGTTTGAGAGTGAGGTTCTTTTGTTTCCGTTCTAAGGTCTTTAGTTGAAAATTTCTAAGATGTTCAAACATAACCACAGTCTATTTTCTGCACTATAATTTCCTCAGTAAATCTTGGGTAATTCTGATGATTTTTCAGTTTGTGCTCTGCTCAAAGATGACAATGTAAGTGCTTCCAGGTAGACCTAAGAACTTATTATTTGTCATGCTGCATTTCCTGGCTTTGGGAATATGAAAAAAATATATCTTTGGTATAATTGAATCCTATATTCTCCAAATTCAATAGTCTTTTAAAAAACCTAATCATTCTTTTAGCTAATAAATGTTTGCAGTTTTTTGTCTTTAGATATATAGCACAATCAGAATTCAGTTGTTGCTAATGAGATGATGAGTGTTTGTATCTGGGTTTTACCTAGCAATGCACTCATTCTGCACTCAATGCAACTTGTGTATGGGTGGTGTGGTCATTACTATGTCTATTGCAGCAGGAGGTACAGTATGCACTAGCTGCCTGAAGTGATTCAGCTGCTCTTGGTGAGTTTAGCTGCAGTGCTATGAGTAGTCAAATTGAAAATTTAATTGTAAATTATGCATTTCTGCCACATTAATGTACTTTTTTACTGAAAGTTACCAACTGGACTTAAGATTACTAATAATCAATGCTTAAAATTGCTTGGTGTGGAACAGAGAGAAGACATCTAACTTTTAAAAGCTGGCAAACTTTTCTATTTTCAGTTCTCATGCTTTATTTTCCTGCTTAAAATTCTAAGAGTGCTAGATAATTGGGAATATTCTTAGTAACTAATTTTTGTATCCTTATCTCTTTGAAGATATATCTTTTATAATGTGATTAGCGCTAAGGTAGACAATGCCAAAGACATCACTGTTTTTCTAAAGTACATGAATACATATGAGGATTCATAAAAAAAGAAACCATTTCACCATTTTATTTTAAACTTTGGCTTCGTGTATGTCCTGCTTGCTTTTGTATTAACCAAATACTGAATAACAAAAGAACAAGGAAGTTCTTGTTAAATAACATCATCTAGTATTAAGTGTTCAAAGATTATAACCTCATTTGGTAAAATAAAGTTTTAGGTGCACTTAATTAGGAACACAGTGGAGGGCTGGACTTGGGGTCACACTCAAAGCCACATTTGCCAGCTTTCCTCATTGCTTACTTAAGGCAGGTGCAATTTATGTAGCTCTGGTACATCCTATCTGTACAAGATTTGGTTGTGAAGGAAAACCTCAGACATGAGGTGAATTAAGGTACAGGTAAAAACAAACTCAGATTTTTAAGACTGCAACTACCTGCTCCTGTGAAATTTGGATATCTCCGGGCATTGTATACCAGCCTGCCCCTTCAATTTTATTTGTTTCTTTGGTTGTTTATAACAATACTAGGTGACTGTATCTTGGCTGAGAAGATGGTTTATAGTTGTTCCTGGGAGGTCTTTGGAGCAATTTGTAACAGTGATGATTCCAGACACAAAATCAAATATGATTACAGACAACTGAACCCATTTCATATGGACAATTTTGGCTTGGTCTCAGTATTTAAGTCCATTATGATATGAGTGATTTTCCTAAACAATAGCAATATAAATGGATAATCTTACCTGGAATTTAGGAAAGACTAAACTAATCCTTCTAGTGTTTTCATTGGTAGATCATTCTCCTTATCAGCTTTATGAATTTATAGTGTCTTGTATAGTATAATATACACAAATAACATGCTGACAGTAGGAACTGATGTCTCTGAATTATCATGCCCTGTACTACAAAACAAAGGAAATCCTATTTTCATATTAAGCCAGAGACTATTCAGTTATATATGCAAATAAATCTTGTGGTTGAATTAATTACTTTTAAATAGTCTATTCATTTCCTTTATATCTAGATGTTGCAAATGACCAATGAGCTATAATTCCCACCCAAAATCATTCCACTGTAGTCATTCTACTACAAAATTCACTCCCTGCTTAGATGTACAATATCTATTCTTTACACACTTAAGAACAAAGGTCTGTGTAGTTCTAGTTCTGTTTAAATTGATCAGTAGGTCGCTACACTGCTGTCTTCCATCATAGTCCTGTCTAGTATGAATGCTAAATGAAGGATAACCTCAGTATCATCAGCTGTACTGAGAAGGCAATTTTACCTCGAAGGNATTCTGTGATTCTGTGATTCTGTGATTCCCAGAGAAATTCATTACTGATTAATTGCTTGATGGCTTTTTAATTCCTCAGTAAACCCGGGGAAGGAGTTTGTTTTCTTCATTATTACAAAATAAGAAAGAAAAAGCACCTTCCAAAGTCTAAGTACAGCTTAGTTAGGATGACATCTGAGAATGGCCACCATGCTTGTGAGTGTATGTGAACTTGTATACATGTACACGTAACTGAAGCAAACTTATATTTAGAATTTGAATGAGGGGATCAAACAAGTGAGACAGTCTGTTGGAGATGGGATAGAAAGTGTGGATGTAAGAATCAGTGCTTATTTTACAGATGGCTCAGCAGTCCCTGTGCCATGTCAGTAAATACAACGGACATGATTCCAAAACCACCTTATTTTACTTCATGATGTCGCTTCCTATCCTACCTCTTGGCATTCATGGTCAGTGCTGTATCTTTCAAGAGATGCCACAAGAAAATCTGCGGAGATGTGGTATAGAGGCCTATATTATTCCATCATAATAAATACATGAAGGGTGACTGTGATTCCATTAGTTTGAATAACATTTTCCCCTGGTTTCTAATGAACAAATGTTGCAAGAAATAAAAAAGCATAGCTTCACCACATTTTTAAGAGTGTGCAACAAAACCACAGATGCTCATGAAGACCTAAAATGGGATAAAAGATTCTTTTGAAAAATGAAAGAAGTGAAAACCTCTTAGAGTGAGTGACTGGGCTTCAGGCCTTGTTAAGGCTTTACAGTCACGAGCAGTTAATGTCCAGAGAGATGGAGATAAATTTTATTCTGTTCCTTCTTACTTTCTTTTTGTGTTGCCCCTGTGTCATTTTCACTTTTTAATGTGTTAATTTAGCACTCCACCATACTGTGCATTATGAGTTGTCTCAAACCACATTTTACAACTTTATTATTATTTGACCTGACCTAGTTTTGTAACTTATTTGCTTCTGGCTCACCCGGAATCTATGAGATAAAATACTTCAAACCCTTGAGGTACTTTGCTGTGGTGAAGGGGTGTCATCTCCACATCCATTCTGTTTCCTGTCCTCTCTGACCTCACTGTCTCTGCATCTTCCATCCTACCTACTGTCCCTGGTTTTAAGGGATATTGTATATTACTACTATTATATCACCATTTGCCTTTTATTCTCATTCTTTTTCATTTGTATCTCTTTTAATCACTTGTAAAATTTAACATTTTACTCTTGCTATAATCGTTATTTTGCTATTGTACCTTGTTTGTGAGACTTTTTCACTAATTTAATTTACATTCTTGGCAAATCTGTTGTAGGATAATGCTTGTCTGCTTTATTTTTATTCCACAGATTACTGAGTAGAAATTTAATCTGTCAGTTTTTGACTGGTAATATTTGTGTTCTTCTCCTTTGTCTCCACATTAGACTGCTTTTAAACCCCACTGCTTTTTCTGATATTGCATTACAAGATGAGAACAAGGCCAAGTTCCTACCATTTTCATCAGTAATGCCTAGACAGCCTTTATAGTGCCTTATTTTGTTTCTACTCCTTGAAAAATATTCTAAAAAAAGGAAGTTTTGTGATTTAGGACATGCATCTTGCTAAAGCTTTTAACTACTTGAAACTGTGCTGTTCCGAGATTAATAAAAGAAGGTAGTGTCACAAATTACACTCATGTTAACAATTAGAGGGCTAAAACCTATCTTGAAAAAAATCAGAAACTATATATATTGTACATAAATATGTGATATCAGAAAATGCTACCACTAGGATATTCTATATCCCATATAAACACAAAAATTCTATATGCTTTTGATTGAGTTGTCAGCAATTGATAAGTGTGTTCATACTTAAATCCCTGCCTTCATGTTGTCATGCAATAGAAACTCCTCTGCTACTCCATGACTCTGTGTTACAGAGTGGTCACTATCTTCAATAGGAATACTAATCAGATCCTGTTTATTAAATGGAGACCCATTTATTAAATCAGTTCTGAGGGCATTTGATAGATTTGAGAATTTAAGCAGAATCTTACTGAACATTTGCAACCCTATAGAACTAGCATCTGTTAGTTCTGATCTGTCAAAGATAAGCGACTTCTTGGAAATACCCAGAGAAAGAGTTTGCAGGTGTGTGGCAAACCCTTTATTCAAAAATATCTATGCACAATAACAGTGTCTATGCCTCTGACTAGCTGCTGAGTTAACATAAGGAAACATAAACCTCCTGTAGAAGACCTGCCTGGCCAGCCTAGGGCCTTGTCTATCCCCGGTCCGCTTCATTGTGCCTAATCCTAACCCTTACACATGGGCTGACATCTCTTGCCTGGTTTGAACTTGTCCCCCAGGAGATGCCTGATGTCCAGGACTGGGACTGCCTTAGTATTCCTGCACTGCCCTGCTCCTTGCAGGGGCAGTGGGATGGGTCTTGTCAGTCAGGACCTGATCTGCCACCCAGAGCAGCATTTGATGCTCCCAGACTCCAGGGAGAAGCTGACCCATACAGCACCCTGACACTGAGAATGTAAAAGTCGTTCAGCCTGGCTCTGCAAATGTTGTCTTAATGAAAGTGACTGATGTGCAAAACTTGACTTATTTTTTTTATGGAGGACAGAGTATGTTGGGTGAAAAAGGCTGTGTGTCACAGCATTGAAAGAAGGGCTTTAAAGAGGTTTTCAATGGAAATGTGACATTATGCTGGTGGCCAAAATGCAGTAAGGCATAATTTTGAGGAAACTAACTGTATGGGAAGATCACACCTGAAAATGTGCTGGACAGTTCTTGCATTTTGGTGGGGTTTTGCAAGATAATGCAGGAGATCCTAACTGTGTTATAACCAGTTCAATGTGCATGTTGATGAGTTGGTTTCATTCTTCATTTAAAATAATGCTTTCAGAAATTTAAAACATAAGCAAAGTTGAGGACACATGGCACTGTACTGCTTTTTTGTTCTGACAGAACTTTTAAATTATTTTACTCAGTTTTGTAAAGGTCTAGTGCTAATTCTTTCTCATTCATTAACTAAGAAATCATAGCTCATAAGTGCCTGTAGACATTCCCTCTACATTATGTGATTCCCCGACTGTTCCAAAATGTGTCATTTTCTAAGAATAGCCATTCCTTTGTGCTATGATGTTTCATTAAGGGAGAATTTGAAATTAGCTTCTTTACTTCTTCAAAAGCTTTTTCTTGTCTTTCTGTCTGTTCTCATATGATGGCTTTAAGGTTAGTTGGCTCAGAGATTCAGTTTTATGACAAGTGATTAAGGAAGTCCAGCACTATTCTTAAGGTTCTTTGACTAACGCTTATTTATATGAATGAGCATCTTTGTGATTTTTTTTCAGATCATAATTTAGTTCTCATTTTGTCAGCAGGAGTATGACACATGGTACTTTCTCTTACTAAGCCAAATACAATGCAATTTCAGGTTAACCTGATTCTACTTGATCTTTTTCTCTCTTATTTCTGTTTTTCAGAAATTTCAGTTTCTGCTCATGACCTCTTCATGTTACCTTGTTGTCAAGTAACGACAATATCACTGATCATTTGTGTAATATTCAGGGAGTATTTCTTGACCTCAATTTAGTTTTGATGACGTGATTTCTTACCCGTATGATACTTTTAACTACGCATGACTATGCGGAACCTAGCATAAAAATAATTAACTTGGTACAATGTTCTCTGTAACTTCAATTTCTTGTTGAGTGATCTTGAAACCAAATATGTCATTTACTCTCTTATGGTAACTTTATGTCTAAGAATACATGACTCTTAATAGTCTTTCCTCAAAGTTTATTTTGCTTTTTATGTCTTTGTAAAGATTTACACATAACTTGTTATTCAATAAGTCTCACATACGTATATAGTTCCTCATATTATTAGACACAGAAAATGTCTGAATGTTGAAAAAAAAATCCCCTTACTTTTGCTTGCATTTTCTTTTCTTAAAAATACATCTGTGTTGGAAACCACCACAGCTATATTGGATTTGTGATATGGCAATTATGCGATCAATGGGATTTTAATTGTGTTTAAACTCCTTTAACACATGCATCCCAGATCCCTTATATTTTATTGTATATAGGGTTTTTTAAAATTTTCCTTTATTCATTAAATCTACATGGATTACACTATAGCAAATTTTGCAATCTATCAGAAATTTAAGTGATTTCACAGTTACAGAGATAAGCATATAGACTACTATATGTTTAATGTCTGTAGATTATTCTCCTCTGTACAAATTTGTCTCTTAACATAGATTACATCCCTTCAATTTTCTTAGTCCAAACATTTTCTATTACCTTAAAATTACTCCCTTTTTAATTTTTTCTCAACCTTATTTTAAAACTAGGTGACAAAGTAATTTCCTTATCCACTCATAATCCAGGCAAATATTCTCTTCCAAGTTCTTTCTGATCTATTAAAATACTATTTCTGTGGAGGGATGATATGAGATGAAGATTTAATCTCAGTCAAGAACACATTGAATTATCCTTCCCATAATTACCCTTCATCATTAAGAAAGATTCGGTCACACATAAACTGGAAAACTCACAGTAAAGTTTCCAGCTTTGTGTATCCTGATATTGTGCACATTTATTATGCAGTTATGCATAGTAAATGGAATAGATGTTCTAATTTATACTTTCTAAAAATCATTGCATGTCAGACAAAAATTCTTTAGGCAATTGTGACAGTGATAGAGATATTAGCTTAAGCACCCTTCTTAATAAGCTTGGAGAAAAAACAGATCTCATTTTCCTATTTCTTTAAAATATGTTTGAGGTGACATGATCCACACCTATTTTTCACTTTTCCTTCAGTGCAGCCCAGATGCCTAAGGAAATTTTTCTGACTGCTCCCCTTGAGCCACCAGAAGTGATTTTTTTATTTTCAGCTGTAGATGGTGTGTTCATGAATTCTAACTTTCCCAATGACTTGTGAAAGAAAGAAACACAAAATGAAAACTAACGATATCAGTTTCCTTTAATAGTTGTGCCACCTTGCACTGTATAGGATTAGTTACAGCCTTTAAAGAAACATCATTGCCTTCCTCCCCCACACCACCCCACACCCCGCCCCCGCCCTTCTCCCTGCCCTCATTTCAGTCTTAGAACCACAAGGGTGCATAGCTGGCTTAGGCTCTGCTTGCTGAAGCTACGTTTTCTGTGAAGCTATGGCCAGCAAGTCAGACTCTGGTCTTTATTGGTGCATGAGGTTAATCTGTGCTACTTGCAGGGCTCCACATTTGCCATTTTTTAACTTCAAGAGATGTCATCCTATTTCCTTAGCCTACAGAATATTAGCCTCTGAATAGCAGACTCCAGAATATGAACCCCTCTTCCCAATTTGGTATCATCAGTGAATCTGAATGTCTGCATTCCTTTGCCATAGAGGTCCAGCAGTGCAATTAAACTGTATGAGACCTAATATCATTCCTGGAAGAACAATGATACTACTTAAGGATAAACCAGGGATTTAAATAGTGGTATAATTATTTCTTATATTTTTTACCCTAATTTTTTTCTTAATCGTAGAATCATTAAGGCTGGAAAAGACCTCTTAGTTCATCAAGTCAAACCATCAGACCAACACCACCATGCCTACTAAAGCATGCCCTGAAGTGCTGCAACAGGCCCAGGCAGCCTGTTCCAATGCTTCATCACCCTTTCAGTAAACACATTTTTAACTAATATACAATCTAAACCTCCCTGGGAGCAGCATGAGACCATTTTCTTTCATCCTATCACTGGTTACTTAAGAGAGGAAAACAACACAAACACTACTATCTCCTTTCATGCAGTTGTAGAGAGCAATAAGGTCTCCCCTCAGCATCCTTTTCTCCAGGATAAACAATTGCTTTTGCCTTTTACTTCTCTGTGTAACAGTTGAATCTAAGTACATCAAAATTATGTAAGTACATCAATTATGAAATTACATTCTTTCTGAAGATTTCAATCAAGATCCTGTACAGGATTTTGTACCAAGTCAATGGTAACATTTATTTCTTAATGGGCTTCCTGCTTAGCTGATCCTAACACAAACATAGTTCATCTCTTAAAATGCCGTCTGTTTCACTTCCCAGAGTCATTTACCTAACCTACAGGAGGATGCTGATGATATCCAGAAAAAAATATTGTAATTTTTCTTCGTTCACATTCTGAGCTGAATCTGTTAATCTATTTTGAAGTTCTCTTTCTCATGCCATACTAGACTGTCACGTGCATTTTTGCATTTACTGTCCCAGTGACCACCAACAATTTTCAGATTTATCTGTTTTTTTTAATGTCTTCATCTAGGGCAAGATATTATATTTTCTCTACCTTGTTTATTATTTTCTTGGGTTTTAGTATTGGTATAGAAACGTGATTACCACCATTTTGCCTGCATTCTTGACATCCTATTTAAACAAGAAATATTATATTTCACATTTCCTTTTTTTCAGCAGTTCCTTAACTTATTTTTTGTATTCTATTTCACAATGTAAAGAAATTTATGGATACATTTTTTTGATACATCTTTACCAATTGAATGCTTTTCTATACCTTTTAGCCTGTTTTTTTTCTGAGCTCTTCAATTTCTAATCTCAATCACAAATTACTCAGTTTTAAGTGCAAACAGATTTACACTCAAAATAGCGATGTCAAATTTAGGGCTTCAGTAAGAACAGGATAAGTACTGTGTTCTAGGAAACCTTCTGATGGAAGAGTGTTCAAATAAATAGCACTATTCATGTTTTTAAGTAAACTGTGATACTAGCATCAGGAAAACTGTACTTTCTGAGGTATTTTATACTACTGTACTGTATCTTATTGATGGCATTATAGTCCAGTGTTCATGATGGAGAGATGGGAAAGGGATGACACCAAATCAGCAAGCCCTAGTAGGTGTCAAAATATCATAAATATTTATCTTTGATCAAAATAATTCAAATAACAGCAGTTAGTATTGTAGAAATATAGAATCATAGAATCATTTAGTTGGAAAAGACCTTTGAAATCGTTGAGCCCAACCATATCTCTAAGTACCTCATCTATCCATTTTTAAATACCTCCATAACTCTTTCAGTGAGAAAATTTTTCCTGATATCTAATCTGGTGCGTCTTGAGGCTATTTCATCCCTTCTTATCACTTGTTACTTGGAGAAAAGACCAGCATCGACCTTACTGCAACTTCCTTTCCAGTAGCTGATAACGTCTCACCTCAGCCTCGTTTTCTCTAAGCTAAACATTCCCTCAGCCACTCCTTGTAAGACTTGCTCTCCAGCCCCATCACCAGCCTTCTTGTCCTTCTCTGCACATATTCCAGTGTCTCAGTGTCCTTCCTGCAGTGTGAGTCTCCCAAAACTGAACACAGTATTTGAGATGTGTCCTCAACCAATGCTAAGTACAGAAGAAGGATGACCTCTGTAGTCCTGCTGGCCATGCAGTTTCTGATACAGATCAAGATACCATTGGCCTTCTTGGCTTACTAGGCACACTGCTGACTCATATTCAGCCAGCTGTCAACCAACACCCCCACCTCATTCTCTGACAGGCAATTTTCTAGTCATTTTTCCCCAAGCCTATAAAACCACAGAGGGTTGCTGTGTCCAAAGTGCAGGATTTGGCACTTGGCCTTGTTAAACCTATTCCTGTTGGTCTCAGCCCATTGATCCAGTCTGTTCAGGTCTCTTTAAAGAACATCCCCGTTCTCAAGTGGATCGACACTTCTGCCTAGCTTAATGTCATCCATCAACTTACTAACTTAATCAATTTACTAAATCACTCCATCCAGATTGATAAAGATATTGAACAGAACTGGACCTAACACTGAACCCTGGGGTAGTTCCCTTGTGAATGTCCTCCAACTGGATTTAACTCTATTTACCATGATCTTTGGGGCCAGTCATCCAGTCACTTTTTTACCTAGCAGATGGCATGCCTGTCCAGGCCAATGGCAGCCAGTTTCTCAAGAAGAATAATGTGAGAAACAGTGTAAATTTTCCTTGTGTAGAAATATTTGTGGAGGCTGGATGATAATACTGATGTTAATAGAATCATAGAATCACCAGATTGGAAAAGACCCACCAGATCATTGAGTCCAACAATTCCTATCAAAAATTAAATCATGCCCCTCAGCACCTCATCCACCTGTCCCTTAAGCACCTCCAGGGAAG
>WAAB01021012.1:135969-177714 GCA_013389865.1 Piaya cayana | reverse complement strand
CCTCCTCTTCTCCAGGCTAAACAAGCCCAGCTCTCTCGGCAAATTTCTATGGATGATGAAATTGCAAGAATGAAAAATATACTGCAGGAAGTTTTAGTTTTGCTGGCTTTTTTCTCCAACTGCATTTCATGGGCATTTGGATTTGAATTGAACTTACACATCATGAACTTGAGAGATGCACAATATATAAATTCCATTTCATGTTGTTTATTTCATGCCAAATTGTACTCTACAGGGTTGTACCTGGAGATCATTTAAAATCCCTATGAAGTATATTGAAGCAATCCAGTTTGCATTTTTTCCTTTTCATAGGAAGAAATTCACACATACATATGGCAAATCCAACAAAAAATGATGATTTTAAGGCATAAAAATCTGTGTCTGTAATGTGCCCATGAGAGATTAAATTGTATTTTAAAGGCTGATGATAATAAAAATTACTTAATGACTTAAAGAAAGCTTGCTTTTCTTCATTTCCAGTATAATAATTTCCCTGCAAATCAGGGAAGAATATTCTTATAAATTAATTCATAGGCAGTTAAGGAAATCCTTATTTGTCTGTTCAAAACTACTGTGATTGGCTTTTTTTTTGCAGATACGTTACATGTTTGTAGAGAAACTGAAAATAATGTAAATTTAAAGACTGCAGGCCCTTTATACTTTTTTTCTTCTTAAGTGGGAAGGATGTTTTGTTAACAATTTACAGATTTTTTTTTTTTAAAGTAGCTTCTAAAAATCATAATTATTTGAATGGGAAGTAAAGGGAAAACGTGGAGCATAGATAATCATCTAAATATTTTTTTGAAACTATTCTGCTGTTTTCATAGAATCATAGAATGACCAGGTTGAAGGGACCCACTGGATCATTGAGTCCAACCATTCCTATCAAAAACCAAATCATGCACCTTAGCACCTCGCCCACCCATGCCTTAAACACCTCCAGGGAAGGTGAATCAACCACCTCCCTGGGCAGCCTGTTCCAATGCCCAGTGACCCTTTCTGTGAAATTTTTTTTCCTAAAGTACTCCTCTCTTGCAAAAGACAGCTGGGTGCCTTATCAGTGAGTCCCATTGGAAGAGCATAAGGGTTAGCACAGCAGACAAAAGGGAATAACAGAAATTTTACATATAACAAAATACAAGTATATTATTTGACATTTCTTCTGAATTATTTAGATATTTTGGAATATAAATGTTACCATCATTTTAGATCGACAAACCATATAAGCTGCTGTAAATTAGTTATCCATTTAAATCTGAAGTAGACTAACAAATCTTTGGTGTCTCATGAAATGTGTCCTCCTCCATTTGCACATGGAAATGTTTTGAGGGTTACATTCTGAAAGTAGGATACGTACACGAGTTTTTCTTACTGCGTGTAAGATTTTTATGTCTTCTGGTAAAGCTATTCAGGTTGAAGTTGTTTCATTTTGAAGGAATTAAATTAGGAATCAATGAAGTATCAATTTCCAGTAAATGAAGCAAGGGTACTGTAACATTAGGTGCTCTATTTCTCTTCCCTCCATCTTGTTTTTGTTACTCAAGCTTCCCCTGTCACTCGGTTGTTGGTTTCTGATCTCAGGAGCAGAAGAATTCATTCAGGTTTCACAACAGTGCTTTCAAAAGTAACATTTTGTCTGCTTTATGAGGCACTCTTTCCTGACTGACCTAAAATTGGCAAAGGATTAAGTTTGGAACTGGAGCATAAACAAACGCCTTGTTCTGTCATGCAGGAAGTTTATGGATGACTTTGTAACGCTACACTCCACGCATTCTGAATTCCAGTTGAATCCTTTAACATAGACTCATTATATTTTTTTTCATCTTATTGCTCAAAATAAATGTAAGATGGTTCTTTGATTTTGGATATCCTTGTTCCCTACAAGAATTGTGGAAAAAACAAAGAAGCAAACAAGTTAGAGGCAGAGTACTTTATTAGGCTTAGGAAATTCTATGTCTTAAGAGTGTTTAGATATTTTCTTCTTTGCTGACTGGAGCAGTAAGCATTTTACTGTCAGGACTGAATTCCAACCATATAAGATGTGTAAATAGTAATCAAAATGTGATCTAAAAAGACCACTGCTGAGAGTTTACAAAAAAAAAAGGGGAGGGGGGCGCTAGTGGAAAAAGGACTACAATTATATCAAAATAATTTATTTAAATCAATAGTATATACAGCTCTTTAAACCAGGAATTCTGAAATTCTTTCGGGAAAAGTAATTGCTTACTTGAGGAATGTAAAAGTCTTTAAAAGAAAGTATTTTTTTGGTGAGGTGCCAGTGATATGAGGAAGCACAGGGATATAATTAAGGGTCACCTTAACTTTGCACAGTTAAGAATAATATCTCAGCAGTCCTAATTAATCTTTCAGCTTTTTAATATTTCTTTTAAATATATAATGTATCTTTTATACATATAGATATACATATTTGTATATATATCTTTTACAAGTAACATGGTCAAACAATAATATAGACTCTCTTATTCTGTTTCACTCTCATTGCTTTTGATGAGCTGTCTTTCCACATTTATGTTTCATGACATATGCCTATGAACTGATCTTACACTTGACGTTAATTTATCCTCTCACAGATGTCTACTCTTGATGTTTGCTTACAATGGTATGAATTATTTTCTTGACTTCAGGTTATTGCCTAGAAATACAATCTCATTATTTTAAAACACCTTTCAGCTCAAGCTCTGCTGTTACAAAAATACTTTTAATTCACCAGTAACAGACAATAAAATTAAATATCAGTATTTTCTCTATCTGTGTATTTTGAGGCAGGAAAATTGCAGAACACATTTTTTCCTTAATATGTTACTAAATTAACTTGCATACTGAATTGTAGAAATTATCTGTGCAATGATTTGATGCAGCTGTTCCAGTTGATTAAAAGTATATTCCACTATACTCTATTATATTCCAATTTTGTAAAACATAAGGAAAAATGAGATTGCAAAGCTCAATTAGGTAATTTCTCTAAGAACTAAGGAGAGATCTAAAATAACATTATGTTGTTTGTATACTACTGTTTTTACTGCTAATATAAGATTCTGTAGAACAGGACCAGAAAATGATAAAAGTAATAATAAAGGAATGTGATCTAGTTTTGTATGTGCCTTGGTATTTCATGTTGGAGCATCCTCATGTTGGAGCTTTTCCTCATTTTTTGATTCATATGCAATCCTTTATGCTAGCAAATATTATATAGGAATTGCTTACAGTTTTCCAAGTTTCCAGTGGGCTTTTTGCAACAACATCTGTCTTCTGAAATGATGAGCAATAGAGAAACTGAGCCACTTGAGGGTTGTCTTGAGAACGCGTTCTCATATACTTCGATATATTTCATTACTACATTGTTGTTATTATTATTACTGTTATTGTTATTATTATTGCTATTATTTCATTAAAGCTGTAGTTTTATTTTCCAACCTGTGTATCTTTTTCCTCTCAATTCCCTCAGGGTGGGAGGGAGGGTGGGGGTTAGGAAGAGATTTTGGAAGCTCAACTCCATGGCTTGATCTGCCGAAATCCAGCCAGGTGGGGCTAAAGCATAACAAGTGGGAAGATTTACACATAGATCCTGAAAAAAATGCAGTAGCACTAGTACTTTTCAATGTTAACTTGACATATATGATTACTTACTATTGTCAGTCCTAACTGACCTACATGAGGATGGTGATAAATCACTCTATTAGTACTACAGGTACATCTATTTAATTATGCAGTTTTTCTTAACTATAGATCATCTTTTCCTGATTTTTGTGTTTGGGGTTTTGGATGGGTTTTTTTGGTTGTTGTTATTGCTGTTTGGTTGTGTTGTTTCTTTTTCCATTTAGGCCTCACTTTCAAGGAAGGTTTAATCAATACATTATAGAGATTAGAGATTGGCAGAAATGTTTGAATGTGTATTTAAGAACTGGTTAACAGCAATAGTTCAAATACCTTACTATGCATGTTTTAAGACCTCCATATTTCAAAATGTTAAGTGGAAGTGAGGAATGGTGTCAGGGGATATTTTCAAGTAATAAATGAAAATTGTGCAACTGCTCTTCTCTGACAATCCTATATAGTCCTTTATTACTGGGATAAAAGTAGTTGATGTGCTTTCATTAATAACAAAATGGTTCCAGTATGTGCCATCATCCTGATAAGACAAATGGATTGAAAATAACAAGTTTTAATTCTGTACATAAAAAGCAGTTCTTTGAATAAGGAAAAAGAGCTAAATACGCTTGTTTTTGAAAGTCTGATAGATTTTTCAGTTTTTTAATGTCTAATATCAACAAGTGCCGGCTTTGTTCTCTCCTCTAGGCATGCAGTGTTGTCATCTTTGGTAACCTGAAATTGCAAGATCATACCTGCAGTTGCACAGTCTTTACAGAATAACAGAAAACTGTTCAGAACATTGTCCAGCTATGCATTTGAATCCAATATCACTCTGAATCAGAACTGGCTACTTTACTGTGCTCAGTAAAGTTGAGAATTCATATTCTAAATTTTTTTCTTCTTTTTTTTTCTTTTGTGTTATCAAGGAGAAGTATTTGAAAGTAAGAAACTGAAGAGGATTTACCCAAATTAGTATGTATGGTCATAAGGAAAATAAAGAGTTGTCTGTTTTTCAGAACAAGGCAAAACTCAAGTAAAACTATTTTCAGCAACTGAGAGAATAGTGAAAGTTCAAATGTTTGCACATGGCATGGTTAGTTAAAGAAAAGAAGCTAAAAGAATAAAAAAACCCCCAACTTTATATAACAGAACTCTGGCAGAGCCTTTTTCTGTATCAAAGATTCTCTCCAATTAACCAGTTACGTTCTTCCACAACAAAATCCCTATGTTAAGTATGATAACTATTCTAACCACTGTAGCTTTTGAACATCTACAAGAGTACTCTGCAGGTTCTATCTTTCTTTTCTAAAAATTTATTTTTCTTTCCCTTTGTTCAGAGAATCTCTTGCCATCCCTCTTTCACCTCTTTAGTGGATCTAATGCTATCTTTCACAGTCCTTAAAGTCACTCATGCAGCAATAGATTAACTTTCTCCCTCCTTTCTTTACCCTCACAATTTTACTCTTATGCTAGACCTAATATGTGCATTACAACAAGACTTTGATGCACTGAATCTTGCCTTTTAAACAATAGCGTATGTCTTTTTCAACTTTGTGAAAACTTCTGACTGAGGTTCCTCAGAAAAAAATATCAATGTTTGTAGCCTGAGCCAAACATTACTGTAACCGTCTGCTCTGGCTTGATGATGATATGAATGAAATCATGGCACGCATACCTGCTATTATCCATTTATTCTGAAAAAAATCCTATTATTGATGTGTATCATGTACCCAAAACCCACAGTTGCCTTGATAGTCCAAAGCCAGAGTGAACCTGTTATCAGGCTAAACATTTTTGTCCTTATGAGGTACAGGAGAGAGAGAGACAGAATTCCCAAATAGCTGCATAGGAATATAGTGGTATTCAGAGCTATCATTGCGTGTCCCAGAGAGAACACTGGAAAATGTGGAAAAGATTAATTGATTAAAACATTATCAAAGAGAAAAGTGAAACTGACACCTGAGAATCATTTGTGGTTCTGCTACAGCCAACTTTCTTAAAGTGTCACTGTCTACACAACAGGGCACAGTATTACAAAAAAATCAGTGAAGCAAAAAAAAAAGAGAGGTAATTGTTTATTTTTTTTCCAATTTTAGATTTTAATACATGTAGTTATGATTTTGAGATCTTTGGACACTCGTACAGCATTTTTTTTCTGAAAAACTACTCAGAAAAGCAAGAGACTTATTTGAACAGTCTTCAGATTCCATGTCATTTCATAGCAGCTGTAGCTATATGTAGTGTGCATACTAGATGTCAATTTGCTTAGGCACTGCTTTTCATTCATTCTCAACAATATTGTGCAAAGGCAAGGCCTGCATGTTAAATGTCCTCTTCACATGTAGACAGTAGAAAAGGTAAAGAGGTAAGTTGCAAAATAAAAAAAAAAGGCAAATGTCTTCTAAATGATCAATAGCATGGTGACACTAGTCTTTAAATATTGATTTTCACAGTAGTAAATTTCCTTCCTAAGACTTTTTCAGTTTGTATGCACCACTTTGTATCAAGATAGCTATCAAGTGTCTTAAAGGCAATTTTGGAATTGACAGAATTATTGGGATTTTTTCCCTTCTTTTTAGGCATTCTGAATGACAACATTTGGTGCACAAGAACAGTAGTTTGTCTCAAAATCCTGCTGCTGATTATACTGTGAGAGCAGTTCTTTTTAGACAATTTTCTTTAAAACGTGAAGATGAGAAGACCATGAAGGGCAGTCAGGAAGACATTGTGGATTCATAGAAGATTATCTATTTCAGCATTTGGGTGAAAAAGAAAATAGTTAAAATAGATAAACAACAGTATTTCTCAGAGTCAATATCAATGGTCCTTGAACAGTCCTAGTGTTGAGGTAAAAAAGAGTAGCCTTGGCTCAAAACTAAATTTTTTTTAATACATAAAATTATATATATATATTTTTGTGCTTAATAGTATATCTCTGTGTTTATAAGATTATATATCTAAGTTCATAAATGAAAGAATAAGTAGACTTGTGGTTTAATAATAATAATTTTTATACATGGTCTTGGTTTTTTTAATATAAATTACTTTCATATTTAGAAAATGTTCAAATGCATTTCTATGAGATCACCTCATTTGACTTTGGCTGTCCTTAAGTGTTTTAGAAGTACATCTTAGGAAAGTAAGGAATCATTTCACAGAAACTTCTCCCAAGATGAAGACTCAGTCCACAATCTAGTTTTATTTTTCCACTGGGAAGTGAGAAGATATTATCAAAGGGGTAATGTGCCATTAAAAATCATGTTCAAATTCTGTTGAGACCACTTCATTATGGGCTAGTTGTACTGTACAAGCTGTAGCAGGATCAGCTGCATATCTGTACTACTCATCCTGTTACAACGGTAGTCAATGGTAAGTCTTGTGCTGACTTTGCAAGGACAGAACTGAATTTCTTCCCAATAACCAATTACCAGAGAAACTAAATAGAGTGTGTCTATGACTCCCACAGCTGTCTCACGTGTGTCTCTAAGCAGAGAAGCATGCGGTACTGCCTGCAGTATAGACTTCTTTGTTGATTCAGAACAGAATTGTATCAGTTCTAAACTGTCTTATTTCTCTGCTACTTTAAAGAGCATATTTGGGAAGCGTCATTATTTTTCCAGTTCAAGTATATCTAAAAGTATGTCTCCTCTGCCAAATAATTTAGCCTCTCAGCTGCCAGGCTTCTGCTAGCCTTCTCTGGGTAAATGTTCATTTACTATCTGGTTCTCTTTCCTTTCAAAAGAAAACCTGGTGGATGTTTGGTTTGGTTTTTTTTCCTGGAGATACCTCACTCAGAGGAAATCTACTAAACGGCATAGGCACAGTAACAGTCTTGTACATTATACAGTCCTCTACCACTTTCCCAGAAGGTTTTCTATCCTAAAGCCTTCTTAGAAGCTGACAGGGCTTGCATAATGTGTAATTCATGCCCTTATATTCATTTCATAAGAAAGTCACTCCAGTTAGTAACAGCACAACAAAGCACAGAAGATAAAATTGATATCTTTAGGACTGCAGAGTCACCACTTGAGGGTTTCTTCAGTAAAGTGTGAATGCATCAATTTGATAAAAAGGGTAGTAGTTCCAGGCAAGGTGGACATTGTTGCTCAGCCCCTCCTAGCCTGGGGAGGACACTGTTATCTGGATTGGTTGCATGAAAGAGTATGGATATAAAATTGGAGACCATTAATAGCAAGGCCTTTAACTTCTGTTAGACACAATCAGCCCACTGAATAAAAGATGGACCCTGTACTGGTGAGTCTTTTACCTTGGTTTACGTAACTCTCACAGCTGCCTTCCTACAATAAACATTCATTCTGTGAACCATGTATTGGACAAACTGTGATGACAGCAAGGCAAGTTTTGCTTTTTTATCCAGTGAACCAATTGCATTTTACAGGTATTTTTAAAGGTGAAGTATACGTTATGTAAACTTGTAGATTATGCGTGAATGGATTCAAAAGTCAGGTTCCTCAGTTTTTGCCACTTTCATTTGAAACCCTCTTCACAGACTTCCTCAGGAGACTTTAATTTTGTCAGTTTGTATTAGACTGGGAATTCTCAAACACTTGAGTAGTATTAAATTTACCAGGAAAGAAGCTGTCTGGACATCTGATAGCATCTTACTTTTTATGCCAGGGGATCAAGCAGTGCTTTATACACAAATAGAATACTAAGAGTTTAGTACCATACAGGAATCACTTAACTCAGCATCGACATACAGCACTCTGAGGTAAAATAGACCATTTAGGGATGTAAAATACCACATAGTCATTACTTCAGGATGATTTCCCATAAGTGTATGCACTTTCACTTACAAGGTATCATTTATTATAGCATTTGTGACCAGGTAAGTAGACATAATATTATTACCCAGCTTGATGCTTTGTCCTAAACACAGATCAGATAATCATATCATCTGGATGCTTGCATGGTTCATTTGAAATAAGATACTCTTAGCAGCCCACTATGTCCTCATGTCATGCATGTCATGCACGAGGGGCAGATTTAGGCATTAGGAAGAATTTCTTCACCATGAGAGTGTGAGACACGGGAACATAATGCCAAGGGAAACTGTGGATGCCCTATCCCTGGAGGTGTTCAAGACCAGGATGAGTGGGGCCTTGGGCGGTGTGATCTAGTGGGATGTCCCTGCCTATGTCAGGGGAGTTTGAACTAGATGATATTTAAGGTCCCTTCCAGCCTTAACTATTCTTATGATTCTATGTAAAGCTTTTAGGGATGTGATGGTTTTTTTTCACATTTCCTGTACGAGTTCAAAACCAAAATATAACTGTTGCCTGTCCAATGTATTAGGTAAAAGATTACTCCACTCCCCTCTTTAGTACATTTTTTCTGAAAGCCATGAAACTATACACTTCAAATTTTCATTTATCAATGCCAGGAATTAAAAAAATTATAACTAAACTCCTAATGTTTTAAAATAAGAGAGAATGAACAAAGGAAGAACCTACATTACAGAGTAATATTTAATATATACTGGACCTAGTTATCTTAGAACTGACTTTATATGAATTCAGATTATGAATAGACATAATTATTCCTCACCTGGTCTGCATATCCAGACAAATTCTCAAAGAAAATTGACTTCATGCTTAGAATAAGAGCAATGGTGCACTCAAATGTGTGCCTGAGTTGGAATGATTAAGATACCAGGACATCTGCATATATGGAGGGTATACTTTTTCTGCAGTTGGACTGTAGTGCTTCTGCCATTGTGGAAGCAGAGATGCATGATATTGCTCTGTTTTGTAATTTAGCTGTTATGCCATGCAGTCAGTTAAGTGATATTCCTGGCAGGCAGTTAAAATGTCCTATCTGGTATGGAAAGTTTAACAAGGAAAAAAATATTGCCTTTTATGTTATATATGCATTTTTATTAACCTTACTTTCCCAACAATCAGTGTAGCTATTTTTAATGACTGAACATAATGTGTAGTTTCATAGAACATGGAGATTTTTTTTCCCATGATCTTGGTACAGCTTCCTGTTCCCTTTTTGGGTACTTCACCAAATAAAGACTGGCACAGTTTTGATCAGAGCACTTGTCAGAGCCACTGAAAAAGAAAAAAGTGAAGAGGCATTGTGTTCAAAATCAGTGAACAGTAGCCAGAGAAGAGAATTCTAGGAAACAATTTACATTGTTAGAACTCTGTGGTTGAAGAAAAAAAGGCTGATTGTAGGCTATTTGGTTTGGTTTCCAATTTGAAATCAAGTATTTGGCAGTAGAAGAGTGAACTCATGATTTTTCTTAAGTATAGGAGTATTAGGCTGCTTTTAAAAGACAGAAACTAAGCATTATTAGATTGAAACAATGCTCTGTGTATTCTGAATTTGGAAACTTAATTACATTGTAGTGTTTCTTTTTTTTTTTCCTTTTTGAGTTATTTAATATTGAAAAAAATGACAAAAACATGACATATAAAGAGGGGTTTCTTGTTATTTGCTCACAAATTACAAATATGTCAGGATTCGTTTTCTTGAGTCCTCTGGAGAAGTCAAGTGTTTTTTCAGCTGGTACACTTCAAGTAATTGAATGACAGGAATATAACTTACCAAATGTAAAATAAATAAATAGTTAATTTTAAATGTCGTGCTTCACACAGTCAAATACTAATGTTTTGTAGTGCAGAAATGCTGCAATTTGAAAGAAATGCAGGGGAATGTAATTACATTAGTTTAAATAATTTCACAATTATTTAAACAATAATAAACAATTAAGTATTGTTAAACTTAACTTAACTTAAACAATTGTTTCTTATTTCAAGTATCTTTAAAAAAGGAGGTTATTCAGATGTATTAACAATAAGCCAAAACAAAAGGAGAATATTGGCCCACTGTTTAACAGGAGAGGTGAACTAGTCACCAACAGTGCTGAAAAAGCAGAGGTCCTCAATATTTCTTCACCTCTTCCAGTAGTGCTTTTCTATTAAGCATGTGTGGAGGGGGAAACATAATAATAAGCTTTGTCTCAGTTATCTGAATCAGGCAGGTGGCCTTCAATTAAATAAGTAAATGTTTCCTTAAATACCCAGTACCTTCAAGACGTTTGTATCACTATTAATAAGGCTATTTTAACCACTGCTTTGCAAGACTGGACCATAGCTCATACAAATATATATGATATTATGGCTAGTTGTCGTGTTCCACACACACTTCCTTGTGGAAGCACTGGATAAATCAACAGATTATCATAAAGTGAAGTGGAACTAGCCTTTATTTTATTATTTAACTTCTTTTTTTTTTCCCTCAGAATTATATTCATTAAATATATTCACTATTTATTCTTCATTATTTCCACATTTAGAAGTTTTGATATGGATTAATAGGTGTCATGGTCTCATCACAGATATTATTTTCAAAAGGAGAGAAGGGGAGAGACCAATTAATCTTTATCACAATTAATTAACCTCAGTTTAAACAGCAGCATTAATCAGCAATTTCCCTCAGGTATTTAAATCTTAATAACTCTGTTTATAGTGATATTTCTTCACAATCAGTTATATGACAAAAAAAATCAGATAGTGAGAAAATGTGTTTAAAATACATGTACAAAACATGTTTAAAAATTTTTTAATCATTATTTGGATATTAGCCTATTATTTGTGCCTTATTGTGATGGCGATAAGCATAGGAATACTTACACCCTATGAGTATTTTATTTCTCCTTATGAAATTGGAAGTTGTGTGCTTGGATATTTCAATTTAAATAAACCTTTTGGTCAGAAGAACTGGACATTGTTGAGGCAATCAGCAATCTA
Source organism: Piaya cayana (assembly GCA_013389865.1). Classification (NCBI taxonomy): domain Eukaryota; kingdom Metazoa; phylum Chordata; class Aves; order Cuculiformes; family Coccyzidae; genus Piaya; species Piaya cayana. The sequence goes on along the minus strand of WAAB01021012.1, from coordinate 166,321 downwards.
AACTTTATTTTAGGAATGGTGTTCCCATATGTTGTTTAGACACACTGAACTGAACACAAATGCTTTGTCAGCTTGTGTATTCCAGTGCTAAAGCAATGCCTAACAGACAGAACAAACCTACCTACCCAAAGAGATTTGCAATGTCTGGAATTTTGTACTATTGTAGTTTCAGAAGTAATGCTCTGTGAACTTTATGAGTAATTATTGTTGCATCTACAGTGTTTCCTTTAAAATGAATTTTTTATAAAATTTTCCTTCCAAGAACCATTTAAATAATCAAACTTTGTTTTTCACTGCATTACATATTGTGGAAAAGGAGAAAAACTCATGTTCAGTAGAAAACATGCAATTGTCAGTACTGTTAAGATGCTAATTTGACTTTTCTAAGCTTGAAAGACATAATTAATTTTAATTTTGGATACTAGGTCACATCTATTCTTCTTAAATTATCAAGGGAGAATTGTGTTATACTCCTTCCTTGCAGTATGATGAATAATAGAACAGGATAACAAACTGTATTAACATCAATATGAGATTTTTTTTCCAGATGGATGCATTTGAAAAATGATATCCATAGAATATCAGAGCCACTAGCATTTCTTTCCAAGCAAGCTAGGTGATATTAATGAAGAGTTCTTCTTTTTGCCTGAGTGATTTCTTTAGATGGTAGATTGAGTTTGAAGAGATGCTGTGTAAAGAATTCTTACATATTTTTTAATCTTACATTTCTCCCTCAGAGGGATTTATACTGCTGACACACAGAAGAACAAATAATTGCAAAAATATACGTCAACAAATAATTAAATTGACCAAACAACATAATTCGTGAAACTTTACATGCTGAGATTTTCAGCAAGTGAAGTTTCTGTCATGCTGTGAAAACAGTATAGGTAGATTTTCAATGGATATTCTGTTCTGAAGAATGAGTTTTGCTGTTATTTTAAGACATGTTTGCCTCAGCACATTCTCTTAACTTGAATCAATCTTCCAAAATATTTCCTGGAACACAGCAGTCCAAACTTTTTTTAATTTACATTAAGAATGTCTCAGCTATGATTACTCTTCCTGAAGATAACTGGATTCCATGGCTCTCAGCAATAACTTAATATTTTTGCGCAGAATTATTTCCAGGATTTTTTTTTCATAAAAATCTTTTGGTTTGCTCTTTGGAGGAAAGAGCTGATTTCTGAAACATGGAAATAATCTTGATTTTGACATGAGTGATTCAGGGATCACAACAAACACACTGATTAGCCTTCTAAACAGTCTTTTCCAGAAAGCTTTGGCAGGTTGGGTTTTTTTTGTTGATTTGTTTGTTTAACTTCAGTGGAAGCTAAAATTCAGATAGAACTCATGCCTATTTAAAAATGGTGAAGGTTTCAGAAGCAGGTATCCTGAGTTAATTCTGAGTGGACTCTATATTCCCCAGCACAGCATTAGGCTGTGCAGGAAAAGTACATAAAGCCAAAAAAAGATGGCCATCAGTCTAGTAAGATCCATTATTTTATGTGAGGTCAACATACGAAAGGTACTTTTAGTCCTGTACATGGGTAGGTTAGTACTGTGTCGAGTTCGTCAGGCACTGTGGAGAGAATAAAGGAATATAGTCTGGAATTTGTTAGTATAAAGAGAGCATAAATCATATCCATAGGGTTTCACATTCCCTTTTAAGAATCAAACCTGTTATTAACAGCACTATTCTTTCCACTTTCTGTTAAGCCACGTTTGATTTTTATGGCATTTTGAAAGCAACATTCTTGTGAAAATAACTGTTAACAGATCCTCATTCAAGAGAGTTAACATAGAACATCAGGATTTATCCCAACGAGATATAAACTTCACCTAGAAATTTCAAATTTAAGGCACACTTGTGATTCAGTCATGGTATTCATAAAAATGTTTCTTTTAGCTTAAAGGGAAATTATAGTTATTTCTTTTTAAAATATCTCTTAGTTTCATTTTCTTATTGGTTCAAATGAGCTGCAGTGGGTTAAAAAGTTTGTTAGGCTGAACTTCATTAGTAGTATTTACATGTTCATTTTGGGAGTTGATGTCCATATTGAAAGGTACAGGGAATGGTAAAACTACATCGAAATTAACTTTTTTTTTTCAGTATATTCTGCTGTACATAAATGTCATCAAAGCAAAAAGAATAAGTTAATGAGAAATTACATTTTGTGTTTTATATTATGTTTACTTTTTTTATTAAATACATTTGCTTAGCTTGTAAAGGCTTCATGACAGTATGAATTCAACTGGAATCTAATGCATTTAAATAACTTGAATTAATAGTCTGTGGTGCAATTTTTTATTGGGAAGCTCTGTGATATATCATTCATATTTCTGCATGCTTACAACTCGCACTCATTTATAATCACTTGCTGTTTGGTTGTCTTTTCTCCATTTTGGGGGTAAGTGAACAGGAATTGAACAAATGGAAGAGGTGATAAACCTGATTTTTGGCACTTCACATTGAGATCTAAGTTTGGTACTTGTTCTGTTAGTATGTGTCCTCATAATGGTTCCCTGTTAATGAAAAGTTTTACTACACTTAACAAATAATTGCTCATGGAATTGTTCATTTTCATCATAAAACACTGATTCATCAAAATTGAAATTTTCTGTTATAATTCATCCAATTGTATATTAAAAAACCTGGGTTTCATTTTAAGGTGAAATTTCTTGCTTTAAAATTTCACAAGAAACCAAGAAAATGATTGCAAATATTCCTACTCTTACACTGTTACTTGTTCTTATGATTTAGGGTCCTGTTTGAAAGGAAACTTCCAAAGGGGTTGCTTTCCATTCTTTCTGAGAAGCTTCATGCATTTTAAATATAATTTGGGATAAGGTAGATTTTTCTGAGATGTTAACCAGAAAAGCACAATAAAATTAGATAAAGACTATCATCTTCACTAAATCACACAATTTTACTGAAGAAAAATATAAATCAATGAAAGAGCTGATCCATTTCCTCCTTTCTGTAGTGGTCCCATTAATATGACACCTGCCATTATTTCTAAAGAGCCATAGTATTGCACTCTGCAGCCTGGACAGGGCTCACCACTTCCTGCAGTTGCCTGCATCTAAGCTGGTGCTAGCTTGTATAAGTAATGACCTGGTGGTCCCTGTTCTTGAGACAGACTGGTACTGTTGATCAGAGGGCACAGGGGGATTTTAGAAGGGTGAATATAACATCAAAGAAAAAGGATATATATTCTGGAGTTTTCCTATATGATATTACTGAGAAATTTCTGTATTAACATAAGCAATGAGCATTAGCAGTATAACTGAACTAAAAGCGTTTGTTTTATCTCTATTATAATACAAAAGTAGTAGTTGAACTAATATCAGTTCCTTTCTCCTTATTTACAGCACATATCCCCTTTTACCCATAGCGAAGTAGTGAGTGTCTGGGAGTCTGATGTGTTCCATTTGGCTAGTCTAAGTTATCTGGAATTGGCAAAGTCTATTGTTTCCTCATTATTGCTTAGTTCAGATATTTTAAACTAAACCAACACTAAGTGGCTTATTGATTTACAAGAAACACATAATTAATCAGAAATTGGTGAACTGTAGTTTCTAAATCAATATCTGCAATTCAACAGAAATATCACTACACTCTTCTGAAATGTTAATATATACTCACAAATTTCTCATCACCATTTCCAGTCCCAAAATGCTTTTGCTACATACACACATGTTCAGAGTTACAAGTGAATCCACTCTCCTAGGTGAAGACTTGCCTACATGCCAAACCTTTCTGTGAGTGCTCCAGTTTTGGACAAATCAGTGCATCTCCCAACACCTCATTGATCCTTAGGCCAGTGAGAAAGCAGCCCATGATTTCATAGTTTCTGTGTACTGCACCCCATCTTGTTGCTCTAGCACCTGAAGGCAGGTACTTCCCACAAATTGACAGGTCACAATGCAGTTGGGAAGCAAAAAGTGCTGCTCCAAGTTCTCTCCCCACTGTTAAACATATTCATGATTCTTTTATATCTTTTCAACCTGAATCATGTTTCAAATGCCTCTTTGTGATACCTTGGCTACTGTTTAATTTGATTTATGGTCATTATCTTTTTTAACCTTATGATATTTAGGCAAACACCCTCCCAAACAGGACACTACCAAAGAGTTTCGGGAGTCCCATTGACACATACTGTGTATATTCACACTTCTGTCTTAACATCTGTTGTTATTCAGGCCACAGGTGAGCCCCGTAGGCACTCCACATCAGTCTAAATGAATAAGCAAGTTAGAGAGTAATAAAATGCGACATTTTAAGAGCAGAATACTATAAAATGATGGATGAAAAAAAAATCAGCCATTCAGAAACAGGTCTAGCAGATTTTCATGACAGTTGCTGTGGAACTACTATGCATATTATACTGGGACATGGCTTCCTTCCACTTTCCACATCTCAGTTTTGCATATGTCAACCTCTTCCATTGCTAACAGAACTGTATGTTAGGTTCTACGTCACATGGGGTTTTTTTAATCTGCTTTATTTATTTATATCAGAGAAAAGAGATTGTAAAACCTCATTAAATCAGAAAAGTAGTCATTTTCCTCGATTTATAATCACTGCACACAGATATTATTGGCTACATAAGGAGAAAAATCAATAAAATACCCAGCACAATGTATCTACAACATTATACAGCTTAATGCAGTTTATTCCACAAAAGATGTATATATACATTCAGTGTATTCATATTTAAATATCTGTATACATTTGAATAGAGTAAAGTGAAATGGAAAAGCAAATGCTTGAATTTTTCAGTGTAAACAGACACAAAATCTATAATGGAATATATTTCAGATGTGAGAATTACATGTTTTATAATACTTACGAGTCCAATTCCATCTGGGAGAGGAACAAATAGGATAGCGTTCAGAGGATCTGGAGAAAGCCTCAATTTTGCTAGAAAGGGAAAGTTCATGTGAGTGGTATTTACCAAAATGGTTAAGGAGAGAAAGGATAAAGGAAGAGACAGTTCTCCTGGGATGTTTTTATGAATGAGATCTGGCATTAGGTGATTCCCAATGTGTTGACATAAATACACTCATTTCCACAAAAGTGGAACAAAAATCCACATAAAATTGGAAAGAAGAAACCTATGACAGGTTCACAGAAAAATAAGGCATATGGTTATCCTGAGCATTGTACAGCTCTGTTTTTAATGACTGACTGCCAGAATTAATAATGCTTTTCTAGAAATGTTGATTTACATGCTGAGCATGTTGGTGATGCTGTCTTTTGACCTGCAGCTTTTTCCTTGTAATCAAGGTTTGTTTTTCCTCCCAGAGGTACTGCAGATATAAAACTGTAATAAGAAAAAGCACTCAAGTAAGGAGTAAATTACTTTTTTTTAGGAAAAGCATAAGTCTACAGAATAAAATAACAATGGGAGCAGAAATGGACTGACTTTTTCTCCTACTGCCAAACACCTTTATAGGAAGATTAAAGTGTATGCTATTAGTATGACTGTTTAATAAAACACTTGCATATTAAGTAATATTCTAGTCATATTAGAACAATAGTAATATTTACTTTATATATTTGATATATTGTAATAGCAATATACTGGGTTTAATAAGATTTAAAGATGATTAAACTCTCTTAATTTTATTTTTTCATTAAGTAAGCTGAATTCATGTCATTAAATTGCTGAAACACCTTTCTGCACTACTTGTTTCTGAGTTTAGTACTTAATAATTTGCTCTTTTGTTTAATTTAGCATGTTAGATCTTACTCTTATGATTTATAGAAAGACTAAAAGGACTTAAAGAGACAAAATAAGCTCTCTAGCAAGTGAGGCCATAGAATTTTTGATGGACTGACCAGGATTTTACACTAAGAAGAGATTTGTAATTCCATTAGACACTACCACTTCAATTTTGTGATTAGAACAACATGTATTTCTGCGTGTCTTCTGCTTACTTGAATTGAAAATGTTGGTCCTAAATGCTACAAGTTCTGAGCTTTCTAAAGAATTTCATAAGGTAGTATCAGTCATCTCTTGATGCAATTTTTTGAAGTGGATATCCTATATAATGGAGTAATTTTCCATGGAGCAGGTGGATACAACAATTCTTGAACAATTTCTAAAGTTATTAGTTTTAAATCTGTCTTTTGTTAGCTTTAATGGGGTTTAACAGATTCAGAATTTCTGAAAATTAAGGCTATCAAACAAAAATACATAAATATTGATCCTGGTGGCTAATTGACAAAGGAAAGTTTAGGAAATTAGCTTTAGAAAGGTGAATTAATGATTCCACTATATAAGTTCTGTCTTTAAGTAACCTCTCTGTTCTTTCTTTCACCAGTTTCCAAAGTGAGGTGACAGACAGAAATGTGTTTAAGGGAAATGCATGCTGCTTCCTGCTGAAAAGGTTAAATTAACCCAAGATCATATCAAAACTATATGGTACCTATGCTCCCTTCTTTAAATAGCAGTCTGCTATATAGGTGTTGTTGAGTAAAAAGGGTAAAGAGTATGATGTCTGGCAAAGAAAAGGAAGCCTACCCATCAGAGTTAACTTGCCTGTCAGCATCTGAAGAAGGACTTTCACTGAACAGTCTCACAAATTTGACTTGCTCAACCAGACCTGTCAGTGTCTGCAGAGGACTCTCACTGAGCAGTTTCATGAGGCTGATAGGACCAGTGTTTGCATGTCAGAGCCCATTTTTCACTGATCAGATTCAGAAAGCTGAATCAGTTAAACGATTTATTGAAGTGACAGGTATAACAAGTTTGAGATCACCAGTGATAAATTCACTCACTACTAAATCAGGTTACTACTACAAATTAAATGCTTATAATTACCTATAATTTCCCTAGTAATATCTGACATGGTTGGAGTTGTAAATCTTACCAAGGAGAGGTATCCCTGCTTGCGGAGGAGAGAGATACAAGCCCATACTGTACATGGAGTTACAGTCCTCAAAATAGAGTATTCTAGATGCTAGATTTATACTTTTGGTGTTTCTTAGTGAGATGAGACAAATCAATTATTGGATCCCACCCTACTCTGCTCTTGTGAAACTTGTCCTGAAGTACTGCATTCAGTTCTGGAGTCCTCAGTACATGAAGGACATGAAGGACATGTTAGGTAAGTCCAGAGTAGGCCATGAAGATGATCAGAGTGCTGGAGCACCTCATATATGAGTACAGGCTGACACAATTGGGCTTGTTCACCATAGAGAAGTGAAAGCTGTGGGAAGACCTTCTGGCAGCCTTCCACTACTTAAAGGAGGTCTACAGGAAAGATAAGGAGGGCTTTTTAATCAGTGAGTGTAGTGATAGGACAAGAGGTTTTAAGCTGAAAAAGGAAAGATTTAGATTAGATATTAGTATGGATTTTTTTTGCAGTGTGGGTAGCGAGGCACTGGAACACGTTTTCCAGAGAAGTCATGGAAGCCCCATCCTTGAAGTTAAGGCCAGACCAGATGAGGTTTTGAGCAAACTGACCTAGTGGCAGGTCTCCCTGTGCACAGCAGTAAAGTTTGAATTAGATGATCTTTATGGTCCCTTCCAAACCAAGCCATCCTATGAGTCTATATGTTCACCAAGAGAAGAAAAATGTGCAGGACTAGGAAGAAATATTTTTTGTTCTTTATGTTCCTCTTCTCTTTAGTTTTGATTTGCGTAGTTTCATAGCTAACATCATTGTGAGTAATGTGACCAGATAGGTGCTTTCACTGTCTTCTATAAGTGGAACAAAGCAAGATTACAATGTGTGAAATAGCGTGGTCAGTGCCCTTGATTAATCAGTTTCACTTCTGGCACATTATTTTACTATTCATACTCTTTTCCCTGTAGTCACAGCATCCTTCTTTCAAACCAGGTATTTTCTTCTATGATAACATTCTTACATTGTTTCTTCTGTATAAAACGCAGCTCTCAGTGATTTATTGGGAAATACTATAAACTTTTGTGGCCAAATATCTGATAACTGTTATTTTATAACTGTATCCATAATCACATTTTGATAGATTTACAAATTTTATGTCCAAAAAGGAAAAAGATGCACATCTACTGCATAACACAAGCCAGTCATAGATGTACACAAATGAAATACAGCATCATACCCTTGTATTTCATACAATATCTGATCCACATTTTAAATGTTACTGGTGTAAATCCTTCAGTGTGTCCTGAGTAAAAAATTTCAGTGGTTAATAAACCTCATAATAGGAAAAAAAAGAGAAAAGCTTCATATTTTCTTTGTCATCCAGTCGTGTTTGACCTCCTTCAGGGATTAAAATACACATATCTTAACAAAAAAAAAATGCTTAGCTACCTGGAATGCATATATCATAGTTTTATCAAGCTTATTGGCTGGATTCTCTGTATCTCCTTACCTTCCTACTGAGCACAAGGCTGAAGATCTGCATGTTAAATTGATTATTATGATATAAACTTTTATTACCAATATAGCCTTCTCATTTTTCTTGATCATACTGATAAATAGTAAAAAAAAAAAGTCACAGTCAGCTGTGTGATAAGAAAGGTTTATCATTTGTGATGTGCATGTGAAATACCCTAGGTGGAATTTGAAACTTCTTGTCAAAAACAGTTGCCTAATGACAAAATTGTCCTGGAGTGCTGAATTAGCAAGCAAGTAACCTATTTAGTGTTGTCACTGCAGAGTAGTACACTAGGTTCTAGTTCAACCTCCTTAGACTTTTATCACAAGTCAGATTGTAGAGGTAGTGCATTATTCTGAATGTACTTCTCAGTTGTTTCACTATTGTTTCAGAAATTGGTGCCACAGCTGGGTGTGTTGTCTCAGTTGTACCTCTGATTTGAATTTACAGTTTCATGAACTAATTTTCTTTTCAGCCACTGCATCATGTTATAAACTCATATTTTTCTAGTAAGTCATTGTGTATTTTAAGTCTTCGAATAATTCACATACTTTAAAATACAATTTTAAATTTTAAATTCTTTTATCATTCTTCTTATTAACAACAATTATATGCAGCCTCCATAGAGTGCTTGCACTTTTTGCATAGAATCTCCAAGAACACAGGTGTTCAGTATAAAGTAATCACTATCACTAAAGAAGTTATCACTGTTGCAAAATTGTCACTGACCATTGGTCATGTTTATTTTTTCCTGAGTGGCATCAGAAGACTTTATAAATGAGTGAGAGTGGAGTCACTTTACTTATATATAATTTTTTTTTAAAAAAAACATTTAAATAAAAAATACTCTAATTATAAGTCATATCTTTTTGTATATTAGTATGTAAAATTATTTCAGTCTGCTTCTGATTTATATGTGAAAAACAAAGGAGTGATTTTTGTATCTTCTATTATATTGATAGCAGCTTAGTCTAGTCCTGTGTGGATAACAAGAGCATTGAAACACAAAGACAGCCCATAAAATTCACCACAAAACAGCGTATTTTACGTTGGGTTCCTGAACCCGTAGTGACTGCTAAAACATTCTGCCTTCAGAACTTCAATGAACCGAGAAAAATCATCTATGAGCTATGTGCTATCAAACTAAAGATGCCTGGTAGAAAAAGATGATGATAAAAGTTTAGCAGCCACAAATAATTTAGACCCTCTGCATCCAGAATTTTAAATTAAGCCATTACAATATCAGAGTAATTGATGATTATATGTGGGTTATACTTCTATGTGCTTTACTTTCATGGTATTTAGGCAGCAACTTTGGCATAATAAACCCTAAATTTGATTTTAAAAAGGAGGCTATGTTACCTCAAGATATAGCTGAATGAATATGCTGTACTTATAGTTACAGGGATTCTCTATCTCTCAGTGTACTTGAATCTGGAGTATTAGCTTCCACAGTGGAGTTTTTTAGCATTGTGTAACAATACTTCATCTAATTCTATAACATTGCATTTGCCTCTTTTCCGTCTAAATTTATTTTTCTCTCAAAATCTGTGCCTGAAGACTGTATAACACAATTTATCTTCTCTTTCCTTTCTTCCTGGTAGATCCCTTATATCATTAGATCCCTGGTAGACCTAATCAAGACCTATGAAACAAGGCAGTGAGGGACAATTTGTTTTAAATGCTGTTATAGGTACATCTTTTAGGTTCTTGTCAATTTTATGTGTCAATACTCAAACCAACCAATGAAATGCTGACTTCCAAGAGAATAAGAAAGTTCTGATTGGANTGTAGAGGTAGTGCATTATTCTGAATGTACTTCTCAGTTGTTTCACTATTGTTTCAGAAATTGGTGCCACAGCTGGGTGTGTTGTCTCAGTTGTACCTCTGATTTGAATTTACAGTTTAATGAACTAATTTTCTTTTCAGCCACTGCATCATGTTATAAACTCATATTTTTCTAGTAAGTCATTGTGTATTTTAAGTCTTCGAATAATTCACATACTTTAAAATACAATTTTAAATTTTAAATTCTTTTATCATTCTTCTTATTAACAACAATTATATGCAGCCTCCATAGAGTGCTTGCACTTTTTGCATAGAATCTCCAAGAACACAGGTGTTCAGTATAAAGTAATCACTATCACTAAAGAAGTTATCACTGTTGCAAAATTGTCACTGACCATTGGTCATGTTTATTTTTTCCTGAGTGGCATCAGAAGACTTTATAAATGAGTGAGAGTGGAGTCACTTTACTTATATATAATTTTTTTTTAAAAAAAACATTTAAATAANAATTTAGACCCGCTGCATCCAGAATTTTAAATTAAGCCATTACAATATCAGAGTAATTGATGATTATATGTGGGTTATACTTCTATGCGCTTTACTTTCATGGTATTTAGGCAGCAGCTTTGGCATAATAAACCCTAAATTTGATTTAAAAAAGGAGGCTATGTTACCTCAAGATATAGCTGAATGAATATGCTGTACTTATAGTTACAGGGATTCTCTATCTCTCAGTGTACTTGAATCTGGAGTATTAGTTTCCACAGTGGAGTTTTTTAGCATTGTGTAACAATACTTCATCTAATTCTATAACATTGCATTTGCCTCTTTTCCGTCTAAATTTATTTTTCTCTCAAAATCTGTGCCTGAAGACTGTATAACACAATTTATCTTCTCTTTCCTTTCTTCCTGGTAGATCCCTTATATCATTAGATCCCTGGTAGACCTAATCAAGACCTATGAAACAAGGCAGTGAGGGACAATTTGTTTTAAATGCTGTTATAGGTACATCTTTTAGGTTCTTGTCAATTTTATGTGTCAATACTCAAACCAACCAATGAAATGCTGACTTCCAAGAGAATAAGAAAGTTCTGATTGGAGTCTAACAACAAAAAAAAATATGTGGGAGAGCCTTAACCAGTTCAATTAGCTGGGAAGGTTATCAGCTTTCTTAATTCTCCAACACATCAGACGTGACTTTGTTTCAAGAACTTGAGCCTAAAGCAGAGGCAGCTGATTTTAAGCTACTATAACAGCAAGTTGAAAAGGATCCTGACTTCCTGCCCTCCTGTGGTCTCCTCTTAGTAGCCGATACAAATACTTGTGCAAAAAAACCCCCCACAAAGCTGAAAAGAAGTGCTGAGAAAATAATGGATTTTTCTGTACCCAGGAGGGTCTGAGAAAAACAACAACAAAATGTTTCCAGCAATACTTAAAAGGATTTATTTTCCATAAACTTGAGGTGAAACAAAAAGTAACAGAAACTGATTAAGAAAAAAACCCACTTGTTTTATCTAATAGTGAAGTGGTTTCCATGGATTTTGAAAAAATAAAATGATTAAAACAAAATGAAAAGTGACCTGAAATAAATTTGGGGTTTTGGGGGGTTTTTTTTGCATTATACTAAATGGGTGGCTTCAATGTTTTGGTGGCAGAAGGGAATAAAATATTGAAAAACAAATGAAAGACTGTCTTTATCTAAAGATATATACAGATTTACAAGAAATATCACATAAAGTTTTTTCAGAACTATACAAAATAAATGTTATAGCTGATAATGAAGAAATAATGTGATTCTCTTCTGCATAAGCTGTCATGCTAAATTCATTGCTTCATAACTTGAATAGAATTTCTTTGTTAAATATGAAATAAAAAACACATACCCATATATTCAATATATCTTATATCCATTTGTACCATTTCAGTCTGAGTTCTGGGATACAAACCAAACAGTAAAATAATTTTCCAGTGATTGAACTTACAACTTAGATTTGTGCTTTTGGTATTAACCATCTTGCATTTCTTGGTGCATCCGTACACCTTTGATACAGCATGTGTAATTCTGAATCAGGAATAACATTTTTTATTTTTATGTTTAGACTTATCCTTTGTTTTCTCAAAGCTGTAGCTTACCTACTAATTCTAAGGAATCTCTTGAGCACTTATACTGTGAGATTTTCACCAAAGCAATTGAGAGAAGAGATACTTAACAGTTCACATAAGAATAGAGAACAAATAATTCTCAAGGTAATTTAGCAGTTACTCTAATTTCGCTGTCTTCCATTTAGTTCTAATGGGACAGGTCCACTTTGATGAGTCAATAATCAACCTAAATTCATGAAAATTAAAGACGATTGTCTTGAATAATGGTATCTCACCTATACATTCCTTCTGATATCAAGTTACAAAAAGTACTCCCAAAAGCATAAAGATTCACACTTCTTAATTAAAAAAAAGTTCATGAAATACTTTTTAAAATCATAGGTTGTAAAACTATGTTTCAAGCTTCAATTTTATTTTGAAGAAAAACAAGTTCTGAAAAGTATGCTAGACTTCACAGAAGTAGTTATACATTCATACATTTATTTTTCATGTCATGTTCTTCTGTTGTAGATAAGTTGCAACCAGGGAAGCATTTATCTGAATCCTCTAACTCCACCAGCTGCCCACTCACTATTTTCTATTAAGGGGAGAAAAGAAAGATGTCATCAGATAAATCTAATGATCTGTTTTACTTAAGAATTTGGACTCATTGACATAAAGGGGAATTATTCTTTTTTCCCATGGGAAAGAGTTAGCAGCATTGCTATATGCTGAAGTCCCTTTGTTTTAATTATTTTATTCCCTACACCCTCCCCTCAAAAATAATTTTTAAAAAAAGTAAATAAATCTTGTCATTCTGTCTCTCATGAATATAAAATATAACTTCTAAAGTTTCATTGACATCAACTTGAAGATGACCTAGCAGAACACGGGGAGGAATCTATCAAGGTCACTATATGCCTCTATGCCCTGACAATTTTTGTATAGTCTATTTGATTAACTTTTGCTTTTTGTAAAATTTATCTTTCTGAACTGCAAAAGCAAATCTTATTGTAAGTTTACAAATTACCTTTTGTGCAGCACCTAAGCTGTTCTTTCTCATATATTCCATTAAACCTGCTGAAACTTTCTATGACTCTCCAAAACAATTATAGCTCTGCTTTGTGTCAAGCATCTGTACATGAGGACAGCAGGAGACACACTGTTTTAGGGAGAGTTGCCTTCCCCCTTAACTCATTTTTGTGAGTACCTTTGCAAAATGTTGCTAGGCCTCTGTGACAGGTGCATTCAATTCTCATCAATCAAATCAGGGGCAGTTTGGTGCAGGTTCCAAAGGATGCAAGTCCTGAGCCACGGCCAGGCCAAGAACTCCTCTAGGAAACTCACACGGAGCACAGTGTCACAGTGAACACTGAGAAGCTGTGAGTGCAAGGAGCCTCATACATACTTTTCCTATTGTAGACAACTTGACTACAAGCCAAACATTTTTATCCCATAAATATGACAGCCTACGCGAACCTCTTCTAAGCTTTCCCTGTTGGGTAATGTGGCTGCATGGTGATGACTTCCCATTGTGCTGGGATGCCTCCAAACACGCTCCTCAAAGCAACAAGAAATATTTCCAAGAACAGATTGCTTGTGAGACCCATATGAATCCTCTCTGTATAGTAACTAGATGCAAGGCAACTCTCCTCTTCAGCAGTGATTATTTAGATCAAATAAGTAAAATTTTAAATAGAATTAATCCCTTCAATTTATAATACTATGTGCCTTGGCATGCTGTTTGTTTAGCATGAGTAGCTAGATTGTCTGAAGCATTAGGCCATGAGCTGTGAATTTCCACCTAATCTTGCCATAAACCTGTACCTATTTAGTCAAAACAGAGCATGCAGAACCAAAATAAATTGGAATATTCAAAGGCTTCAAGGATATAGACCATTAACAACAGGTGCACCTATACAAAGCAACAACTTGTCTGAATGACAGTAAAGAATAAGTAACAGAGACCTCACTACAAGTGAACCGAACCATCATGTAAAGTTTAGATAAATAGTCTGTAAGAGCAGAATAACACAGGGATTTTTTTTGTGCATTTTGGTTTCTATTTGCTCCATCTCTAGTGTTGACCATGCGGCTGTATCACTCTATTAAATCATTTATTTTATCAAATCTGATGTCGGAGAGTCCGCTTTGAGAAACCTTGGATTTGAACTTTGGAGCAAACTAACACCAGACGCTCAAATGGAAGGTATGTGAATTGGGGAAGCATCAAGAATCTTTGAAATTTTAGCTAAACAACATGGAAAATCAGGAATACACATGTAATGCCTTAGTTCTAAATATATTAAATCCTTACCCTCTGAATCCTGTAACCATAAATTATTGATCAAATCTGGGAAACACATCTTGGCTCCCCTCTTAGAAGAAGTTTAGAAAGCTAGTGTATTCATTCTCAATCTTGCGACTCAACAGGAGTTTTTGCATCTTCAGCGTAAATCATTTCTAACCAATTCTAACCTGATTATCCCATTATCCCTCTGCATTTTTCCTCCACGTAGTAAATAATAGGGTAAACTTGCCATTGGACTCTGTTAAGTTGCACTTTCATCTAAAAAAAATGTTTTCAACAGCTATGAAGCCCCTCTGGATATATTCATAAGAATGATCAGGAGGTAGCATGTTTATGCAGTGTGCAGCATACTTTGTTGATATGACTATGCTTATAGTTATCTCTTGGGTCCTATTAGCAGAAGATAATAGAAAGAAGCTAGCCAAAATAAATGATATATTAGTGTCTCACTAACCTTGAGGTTAAATTGTGAGAGCTCCTGGCATTCAACTCAATAATTAATTACAAGGGCACTGGTTTCAGTATTACAGTTTTAGAAAGTACAAAACGCATTAAAGGGAAAGAGCAGATGCACAATAAAGTATCTATTGAACTGTAAAAACCTTAGTCAATTTATCTTCTGTCACTTCACAAATGTATATATTCTGTGTTTGTGCCAAATTTCTAAAAAAATCCTCTTCTGATAGCTTTCATTATTTTTTGAGTTTACAGGTATGAAATGTACCTGGTTTTGCTTTCATTAGTCTGCATTCTTGTTTTTTCAAATATCTTGCCCATTCTGCAAGTGGTGAGGTTGAAGGGAGAGTATTCACGTGTTTTACAATGCAAAGAGTACTTCACTGGTAAAAGTTCAATTCCTCTTTCTTTCCAAGAAATAAATTAAAAGTCTCACAAGTATGTCTTCCATACTATTTTTTTCATGTTTTTTTCCCATTGGAATTAAATTTATGTTTGGGGTTTTTTTTTGCCAAACAGAAAGATCAATATTTTTAATTGGGGCTTCCCAGTTTCTAGATGATCTTAGATGAAGATGATGTTCCCTTTTTAGGTCATATTTCTTCACCATAAATAAAAGGCTGTTATTAGAAAAACAATCAAACCTTTTTGAACTGAAAAGGTGTAATTTAAGAATAAAAACCTACAAGTATTTATTTACATGAAATATCAGCCTAATGTTTCAGAAACTAGAGCAGGCAGGATTTTTAAAAGACTTCTTCCTTCAGAAAAAACAGAGGAATGTTTCAGAGGAAATTGATTGCCACACTGTTAAAATCCTTCTTAAATCCTTCAGAAATGAGAAACCATCTAACATAGAGCTCCCAATACTGATGTTGATTTCATTAACCTGACTGGCTACCTGTTTGGTCTTCAAGGAAAGGAAGATATGTTGGCTTCACACATAACCTTTACTCAGTAAACTAGAATATTTGTAATGTAGTGAATTGTGCAAACCAGCAGGAGTTAGTAGCACGGACTTCATTTCTTATGTTTTCTATGAAGGTTTACTCTAAACATTTTTTTCTAAAGTAAAATGTAAAATCACTCCGACTATATTGATAATTTTAATAAGTTATCCTCTATATTTTTAAATTCTTTCTCTTCAGCACTGAACCACTAGCCAAAATCACTTTCAAGTCTGAATTGCAGGGAATGAAGGTACCTATTCATGATCTATGAAGAGTTCATGCTTTGTTTAAGCAGATGTTTTCTTCCCTCCCTTTTTCAACCTCATGCTACTGGCTGACATTATTTTTTTTAAACATCNTTTCTTCCCTCCCTTTTTCAACCTTATGCTACATGTTTTTAAACATGACCTGCTCATCTCATGCCTCTTTGTTCAGATCTATTGTGCCATTTACCTATGTTGGTTTTGTAGAGTAGTTCAAGAATTCACCTGCAGTAAGGTGATTGAAAGGTTGTCACTTTCATTTCCAAATCCATAATAAAACAACTCTCTTAAGATTTTTACCTATTTTGAGCCTCAGTGTTTATTATGACATCCACTTTCTTTGCAAGCCTCACTAAAATCCCTGCCTTTGGTCAGGAAGGAAATTACTTTAATTCTATTTTTTTCTAACTTTCCTTGTAGATTTGATTGGCTAGAACCTGATTATTTCATTACCCATTTTGCTGTAATTATAGATTCTCATTTTGCCCTTTTTAAGTGAAGACTCCAGACAATTGATGTAAAATTATATAAACATTGACTTGGATAATTAATATGACTTGCAGGCTTGTTCCACCGCTAATGGGTTTGGAATGAATGCTGCATAATTTAGATCTATGTGTCTCATAAACATAGACTATGAGTAGGCGTCTGCTTTTCAGAAACACCTGCAGTGCAGTCAATGATATGTGCACAAATGCTCATCACTAGCTGTTTTTCTCCATAATAGTCTTTTCCCTTTCTTCTCTTTTTCATCCATCAAACACAACACTAGAGAAACTTCTTTTGCAGAGTCCTTGGCTGTAGCCTGTCTTAGTCAGGTCGTTTACTAGCCCTTGGACTTCTCATTCAGTTTCTTCAGTCTGATGCACTGATCACTCAGTCTTCCTTTACACTCAGAGAAGTGTTATTTAATCTCTCAACTGTCTACATCAGTGCTCTTTCCCTTTTCTTAAATTTTCTTCCATTTTAGATTGAATCTATTCAGTTCTAGGCAGGTATTGTGAGAGGAAATTTAAAAAGGGGAACTCCTCCTTCAATGCCACCATAGCCAAGGCCTAAGGGAACAAGGACAGTCTGCTGTGTTCTTATCACTTCAGATTCTGATTATAGCATTTAATTGCTACTTCACAATGGCACGAGGCCTCCCACACTCTGGAGTTGCCACTCAGATGTGGGTAGTACTTTAAATTCAGAAACAGAAAATAACTGTCTCTGTGGCATTATACTACTCTGTCATTAAAAACTAAATATAAGAAGAGGACGGCAAATCTTTTCTGCAGCACTCTTCCATGAACAAATGAATATATTTTTCTAAAAAGAAATGTGCATATTTTCAAAGATACAGAAAAATGCTGAATATTTTATTGTAAAAAAGTGTAAAAATTCTGATTAGTTCTGAAAAACAGTCTCATTCACCAGAAAGAAGTGCTTGAATACAATTAGCTGATTCAAGAAAGTTTTCCATCTTTGAGCACTCTCCCTTAAGTAGTACAATATCTTTAATCTTGATCTAAATATTAGTGTATACTTGCCATATAGTAGGGGAGAAATGGTTTCTTGTAGACCTGATTAAAAAGTGTGCTTTTTTCTTGAAAGAGCCAAATGTATTGAAATTACATTCCTCCATAAAATATTTCACATAAAAATATGCATATATAATTGATGCTAGTAAAAAAAATATAAAAAGAAATCAGACCCAGTTCAGTGGATGGGTCTCAGGGTGTTGTAGCACTGGTTTGCTTTGTATAGGACATCTTAGTAAGTAAAGATAATGTATTGCTGAAAAACGAAGAGTTTCAAATTCCTGCCAGCTGGATATCCTTGCAGACCAACTGTCAAAATCTAACATATTTCTTATAAATTCCTGAACAGTTGTCTTTTTCTCAGAGATTAAATTTCCAGTTAAATATTCCAAATTTATACTAGCATGCACACGAAATTGATGTAAAACAAAGCAAAATCAAGCCAAACCAAGCTCGAATGGAAATGTAGTTTGCTTTATTAACACTATTATCCTGGAAGGAAGACATCTTATTGGTGACAGAAAAAAAAAATATTTTTCTCCTGTTTGTCTCTGTTAAGAGTTCTTTCCTAATGTTTTTCTGAACTGGCTAGTATTTAGTTGGACATTAATCTAGCCCAAAGAATGTTTTCTCTTTTTCTCTCCTTTCCCTCAATGTTTTCCTCTGCTTCTTATTTCCTCTCATTTTTAGCCTTGACTGCCTACCCTTGTAGCATTTTCTGCAGACTCAGTGTTGTCAGTATCTGATAAATTGGTGTTTCTGTTTGGATCCTATTCCATATCTGCTAAAACTCTAACATATCTGCTTACGACAGTGATTTTCGACAGCTCTGTTACACTGGTGTTACTTTCAATATTATTTAACTACACTGCAGATTGGACTGTTTGACTGGTTCATGGCCTTTGCTGTCTTATGGCTGTTTTAAGAATTTTGTCATAAGCTTGGCTGATATTTAAAATGTACAGGTTTAAGTGGGATGTGTTAATAGTTTCCTACAAACAAAGCAAATGAATTTACATTAATTGCATGCAGATACGGCTTTAGTTTCAACATTGATATACCATAATGTAGCATAATGAATGCTGTCTTAAAAAAAGAAATCTATAAAACTACTTCTATAGCTGTAAATAAAAGGGTCAATGCAGTTTAAGCAATTTATGATATAATCTTATATTCGTTGAACTTTCTATTAATAACTTTCCTATTTACTCAAATACTAGATACATTGTAAAAAAATGGTTAGTGCTTTTATTCAGTTTTAATTTAAAGGATAAGATGTGAATCACAAATGAGACGTGGTTTTTTTAGCAGTAAATGCTGGTTGATTGTTATTAGATTAAGCTTGCCTTAGTTTGAAATTCCACAGAAGTGGTATACTGGAAATACTGTAGTCCTTTTCTGAAAAGGTAACTCAACAGCAAACTTGGATTATTCTTGAAAGAAAAACTTTACTGTGTGTATTATAGTATAGTGATAGGGGGTATTTCTGTGAGTACAGGGAAAGAAAGAGTGTATAATATATTCTCTGCTGGGAAATACTGTTTTTCATTTCATCTCTTCCAATTTCTGTAACGATATTCCATCTCTTCAAGGAGTTCTTCCTGTTCCGTGATAAGACTGTGACTCTTAAAAGCAATACTAGAAAATTACAAGTCCACCAAAGAATCAGGTGAATAGTACAGGTCTTGACTATACAGGAATGTATTTAATAAGTACTTTTGTATCCAAGGTAATTGTAATTCAGAACAACTGAGGATGGTACTTCATGAAATCCAAGTGACTTAATAATTATATTGCAATAAGTAAGGTTGGCATTAAAATAATGATAATAATAATAAAGACAAATCAAAACTACATCTGTTTTTTAAGAGAAGAAATACTTAGTTGCGGAGGGGTAAGGCATGAAGACAACATTTCTGCCAGTCCTGATGAGTTTCTTAGTTTCCATATACACAAGGGGTTTAAAAAGAAGGTAGCCATAAAGCAGAACTCAAAATTCTAAGATGATGAGATACAATACAGTCCTTATAATTCTAGTGAGGTTTTACCTGTACATATTCCTGAAATTTATTTTCCCCAATGCACAGTGAATTTGTTTGATCTTCAAGCAAGATCTCAACTTGAAGTCAGTGTCATTTTTTTCTACTTCTCTCAGAATAGTATAAAATCTACAGAACTGTGTAAGTGAGGACACAGATATAAATGTATGGCTTATGTCTACAGAGTGGCAATCAGTTGGATAACTCTACAAATCTTCTAAAGGATTAATATTTTGCAGTTAGAGTTCCCCATGAAAGTGTTTCAAGTGGCAGGAGGACCTCATAGGATTGGATCTGCAGACCATCCCTCTCTAACCTGTTTCCAGATATATAAGGACCCAGTTACAGAACAATGGGATGAAATTACTGGTAAGTATCAACTGTTTAGGTATTCCTAAGACTTTTTATTATTTATCATATTTGTAAATTCTAGAGATGCTAAAAATTCCTAAGAATTAAAACATATTTTTAAATTAGAAATTAGTATAATTTATTTAGAACTCAGTAAAATTCTTTCATTTACCCTTGAATGAAAACATGGCAATCTTTCTTGCTTCTGAAGTTTTCTTTTTATAAGCTCCATAATCCTGAATATTCTACTTCAGTAAAATGTAATTTGTAATCTGTAATTCAGAGTAGTAAATTGTTTTTGCACAACTAGAACTACAGACTTTGTACCTTGTCTTCCTACTTTTGCTTATCCTCCAAAGCTTTTAGCCACAGTTTGTCACCTAGGAATGTAACATTTCCAGTTTCATTCCCCCACTGAGTAGTTTGTCCTTATCTATTACAGAGACTGATTTGAAGTTTTTCTCTAACCTTGTGACTCGGCATGTCTGGATCACTGCCATTCTCCCCCTTGATGCTCTCAGTTATACATTTATTTTGTTGTAAAAATAAATGGATTCAGTTTGGTGCATTTCCTCAATCTCTCTTCTCACTGTAGTTTAAAAAGTTGCAAGTTTTTTACCTTCATTCTTGGCCTCATAAAAATGCTTTGAGGTGTCTTTGGGATTGTGATAAGTGTGTTGTGTTACTTTGTTTTCTTAGAGTAAACACAAACTTTGCTGTTGAGGCTCAAGGACTTATTGTATTTTTGAAGAAAGAGAGTTGAATAAGACACATTTTATCTCCTAGCATTTGTAAGAAGGGCTTGTTTAGAAGACAGGTCAAAGATATATTTAATTTTTTTGAGAAAAAAAAATGGAAAGTATATCCAGATTTTGGAGATTTTCTTTTTGAGCAGTAATATTATTTACAAACGCCTTGTACTAGAAATAGTCCAGATGGGAAATTATTGTTATATATTATTATTATGATTGAAATTATATATGAAATATCAGTATCCACATATGATATTTTCATAGATTCAGAGACTCGGCACAATTGTGACTGCAAATACTGTAGTAATAATTAAGCTTTGTTGCAAAAGTATATGGAAAAATATTCAACAGTATTTCATTTAATACCTTAAAACTTACTAAAATAGGAAATTGGATTAGTGAATGGTGTTTAGTAACTAAATACCAGAAAGTTACTTGAATAATTCTCAGTGTGTGATGGTGTGCTCCACTCCTCCCTCACCCCACCCTCCCAGTATGACCCTGACCAAGCAATCGTGGCTGCATGTTGGGATCTTCCATTGAAAAGGAAATAAATCCAGTTCCTGCACTACTGCTATGAATTGATGTACCCTGTGTAACACTGTTTTTTTTCTAAAAGACTGCACATTGCTGGTCCTTTTCCAGAGCATGTGCTCTCATTTCTGCAACAATTGCTCCCATTCTCAGACTGACAGCTACAAGCACACATTCACACCTTTTTGTGTTAAAAACAAAAGAAAATTGTGGAAAATATTCAATCATAAATTTGTAAAAAGAAAGTATCACAACCTTACAGAAATATACAATTTATTTTAAAACATGGCCAGCTGGAATGGCAAAGATACATACTACAGGTTCACTGGAAAACAAAGCTTTTACTCTGTAAATCTTGCTTGTAGTTTTCAGATTCCTGTTTATGTAGAATAATGCAACAATTAACAGAGAAATATTCCTATAGTGTTTGTCATCTAAGTGTTGCCTGGGCTTTTAATTTTTGAACTTGTTTAACTCCTTTACCTAATCAATTTCAGTGGTTCCAAGTTCAATGGTTTTTCAGGAATTTTCACACATTGTACACATCTACAGGGCTTTTGTGTTTTGGTGCTCAGAATTTCTATTATTTTATTTCCTTTTCAGTTACCAAATTATACTCTAAATGGACTACCTTTACCTTGCAGGTTTGGGTGGGGTTTTTTTCCAAGTCTCTGTGCTACTGAATATCAATTTTTGTTCTATTAAATATTAATTCTGAAATGAATAAAATATGTAAATATTTTCAGTCCTTATGATCAGAAGTTCTGTTTTGTTTATGGTTGGGGTTTTTTTACTGATAATTTAGAATATATTTTTTCACATTCCTGTGTTTGTAATTGACTTTCATATAGAACTGATCTACATCAGGTATCAAACATTTTTATATGATCCCTAAGTGACAGAGTACCAAAACATTTTGACACTGCATTGACAATTCCATTCTGGTTGCAATCTACTCTGATCTTTTCCTTAATTCTTTAATCATTCATTTTTAATGGTTTCAGAAACAATTAATTAACTGTGATTACAGAACAGACCTGTTTTCCTTTTGTCATCTTTTTCTTATTCCAACAGTAGCTTACGGCTTCTGTTTAAAACAGGTATGAAATGAATGGGTATTGGATGTCTTTAATTGCTGAGAATATAATGAAACTAAAAATCCTAAGTAACAGTATTTTATGTCTGTAATACTGAACAAGGTCAATTCAGTCATGAATTCAAACAAGAGAAAGAACTCTTATTTTTTTGAAAGTTTCATTTTTGATGAATACCAGAATCCATACTTTTCAGAGACTGCACATAATTAATATATCATTTCTGAACTGTTAGCTTGGTTTGGGTTTTTTTTCATACTGTTCTAAAATACAGATTTATGCAGCACCATAATGAGAAGACTATTAATTTCTAGTGCAGGACTTCTAGTAGATTTCCAGCCCTAACATCAGAGATATTGCCTCTGGCTTAGCTAGCCAAGCCTGTAAGACAGAAAAAAAAAAAATATAGAAGTGTCTCTCTTCATCTCTTCCTTTTAGCCTGCTAGAGTATCTTTACCCTCCTCTAGCTATAGAATTGCACAAATATCCCATTTTGTTTTCAGAGATGTACAAGCACTTGAATGTCTAGCCTGCCCAAGTATTTAGATGAGGTACGTGAGACACTTGGGAAGGCAAAAAAATCCACAACGTATAACCCATGGGGTGTCAACCCAATCTTAGGACCTGGGGGGAAGAATCTGGCAGACATAAGATATAACAAAGTTTTGGGTACAGAAGTAAAGTTGGGAATGGATTTTGGACTGTGAATTATGGGAGCAAATACTGTGATAGTGTAAATAGAGTGATGCAAGCTCATGAAACTAAACCTGACATCTTTCATTTGAAACAACAGCAGGATACCTGTGTGGTCATATTTTTGGTAGAGAGATTCATGGTGGGGAGTCATATGAGACTGGTAATCCCACAGCTACTGGTTGTAGCTCTGGGAGCACTTGGTAGATAAAACCTATCCACTTTATTTAGATTTCCTTTGCATTATAAAAATTCAGTGGCTCAATATTCCCATTTCTCTTTGCAAATTATCTGTCGAACAAAATTGGCACAGATTGCATCCCAATGAGTTGTTTCATAAACACAAAATTCCAGAACTTCACCAAGATTTTTATTTTCAAAGCAATTTTTATATTGCTGTGTCTAATGTAACCAACATTTACTTCAAAGTACTTAATGATAAACTAGTTTAGCATTGATTTTACTGATTTGTTACTTTCACTGCATCTATAAAACACAATAGAAGGAAGACATCAATAGATATTTTATCAGATAAGGTATAAAGATTATTTTAGAAAGCATTAACTAAAGCATAGACTTCTTGAATTTTTTAATATTAATTAATACAATAACTAGTTTATCATCTGAGAGGAAGTAAAAAATATCAGTGGTAAACATATTATAGCTATTTCCATAAAAGTAATAAATTATAGATGTTAGTAAGAATAAGCAATATTTTTTATAAGGATAAAATGCCAAATATATCTAATACATTAATTCTTGTATGATCCTAATCTTACAATATGTTTATTTTCTGTGTTCTAACAGAGAATTGAAATAATAATTGCATTTGAAATCATAATCACAGAATCGTAGAATCACAGAGTCACAGAATCATGGAATGGTAGGTGTTGGAAGGGACCTCTGGAGACTGTCTAATCCAAACCCCCTGCTAAAGCAGGTTCATCTAGAGCTGATTGTGTAGCAATATGTCCAGACAGGTTAGCACTGAAGGGAGTGGTAGGAAGATGTACCAGGGGAGATGTAGATCTGAGATTTAGGAAAAGGGTCTTCAGCAAGAGGGTTGGTGGAGCACTGGAACAGGCTCCACAGGGAACGAGTAGTGACATCCAGTCTGTCAATATTCAGGAAGCATTTGGACAATAACCTCAGCCACATGGTGTCAATTTTGGGCTTGTCCTATGTAGGGACAGGAGTTGGACTCAATGATACTTGTGGGCCTCTTCAAACTCACGACATTCTCTGATTCTCTGATTCTCTACGGGTTTTCAGTATATCCAGAGGTGAATCTAGCCACTATTCCCCAAGTCTGCAGCACTGAAAGGGGTTGTTGTGTCCCAAATGCAGGACTTGACACTTGGTCTTGTTGCACTTCAGCCCACTGGTCTCAGCCCATAGATGCAGCCTGTTCTGATGCCTTTGTAGAACCTCCCTACCTCAAGCAGATTGACCCTTCTGTCCAGCTTAGTGTTGTCTGCAAGCATAATAAAGATAGACTCAATTCCTTCATCCAGATCATTAATAAAGATATTGAACAGGAATGGACCCAGCACCAAAGCCTGGGGAAAAACACTTCTGGCTGGCCTCCAGCTAGATTTAAGTCCATTCATGACCACTCTTTATGCCCAGCCATCCAGCCAGGTTTTAACCCAGCAGAAGGTATGCCTTTCCAGGAAACTGGTAGACATTTTCTCAAGCAGAATGCTGTGAGGCAGTGCCAAAGGCTTTACTAACATCCTGGTACATTATAGCCATAGCCTTTCCCTTGTAACCTTGTAACTGAAGGATATCTGGTTAATTTGGTAGGATCTGCCGTTCATAAATCTGTGTTGACTGGGCCTGATCATCTAGTTGTCTTTTGTGTGCTGTGTGATAGCACTCAAGATGACATGCTTCATCACCTTCCCCAGCACCTAGGTCACACTGACAGGTCTTCAGTTCCCTTAATCCTCCCTCCAACCCTACTTGTAAATGGGCATAACATTTGCCAACCACCAGTCAAGTGGAACTTCCACAGTCAGCCAGGACTGATGTTATATGATGGAAAGTGGTTTGGTGAATACCTCCACCAGTTCCCTTAATACTGTCGGATGGATCTCATTTGGCCCTACAGATTTCTGAATGTCCAATTGTCTGAGCAGGTGTTGAACCATTTCCTCTTGGATCATGGGAGCTTTGTTCAGATCCTTCTCCCTGTCTTCTGGCTCAGGAGGGTGTGCATCCAGAGAACATCTTACCTTACTATTAAATACTGAGGCAAAGAAGACATTAAGTACCTCATCCTTATCCTCATCCTTTGTCATTATTGTTCCCCCTGCATCTAGTAAAGGACTTAGACTCTCCCTTGCCTTCCTTTTGTTGTTAATATATTTGTAGAAACATTTTTTATTATCTCTCACAGAATTAGCCAATTTAAGATCTAGTTGGGATTTAGCCCTTCTGATTTTCTCTCTACGTGATCTCACTTCATCCTTATAGTTCTCTTGAGATGCCTGCCCCTTCTTCCAATCTTCTATACTTTCCACTTTTTTTTCTGAAATCCACACAAAACTCTGCTCAGCCAACCTGGCAGCTAATTTTTCGGCACATGGAGATGGCCTGCTCTTCATTCTTTAGTCAGTTCACTCACCAGTTGTTTCACAATGTTGTCTTCCACACACTCCAGGAACCTCCTAGACTGTTTTCTTTCTGCTGTATTATATTCTCACCAGAGATGTGGTAAGTTGAAGTCTCCCACAAGTATAGGGGCTAGCGATAGTGAGACTTCTCCCAGTTACTTGTAGAATATCTCATCAGCCTCTAATTTCCTGGCTGGGTGGTCAATAGCAGACTCCCAATATGATATATTCCTATTGTGCATTCCACTGATTTTTACCCATAGACACTCAACTCCTTCATCACCATCATTGAGCTCAAGACTATCAAAACATTCTCTGACATAGAGGGCCCTAGTTTAGAGCTCTATTGATGAGTCCTGCTTACTTCTTAGTAAACATCCTTTTGCCCCTTAGGGGCAGGTGTTCCCTATCATTTGTCAGCAAGTCTGGTGTTGTGCAGGCCAATCCATGGTCAAAACCCCAAAAGTTTTGTTCCTTGCACTACGTTTGGAGCTGGGTATTTATTTCCTGTGACTTCCTACTCCTTCCTTCCTCATTCCCTCTATAGGAACAACAGAGGACAACACTACCCATGAACCCAATCCCTTCACCATTCGTCCAAAGGCCCTTAAGTTCCTTAAAATTGCTCTCAGATTTCTTATTGGGTTTTCATTACTGCCTGATTGGAAAATCAATAGGGGATAATGATCCATGGGCTTGACCAGAGTTGGAATTTTTTTTCCATGTCTCTAACCGAGGCCCCAAGTGGGCAGCAGACTTCCCTATGTAATGGGTGTCTTAATCTAGGCAATGTTTGTAGGCTGAGACCCACCAAACTCATCAAGGTTCAGTTCCACCTGCATAGCATCATATTGATTGTGCAAGGGAACCTGGGAGGCTGAGGGGGAAACAGAAAATGATCTTGTAAAGGAAAATTATAACAAAAAAAATGTTCATACATTTGAACAGAACAAAAAAGAGTTTTGTTCCAATTTTTCTAACAACATATTTTGTACTGAAGCATAAGTAAAAGAAATCTGAAAAGGGTCAGATTGATAGGTAAATATTCACATTAAAGTAAAGAAATATTAATCTAATAGCTTCAGATTTTATTTAATATCCTGGTTATTTTTCTTTAAATAAAATACTGTTCTAGAAGTATTTAGGTGATGGTTGGCTACAGACCAGAGGCCATTTTGTGAGCATCTCCAAGCACTGAACAACTTATGCTAAATGAAATAAAGACATAAGGCTTTCCAGCTTTGTATGCATAGCTTCGCACATACCCACCACAAATGCAAAGGCTTACAGAGGCTCAAAGTTTATTTCACAACATTAAGGGACTGTTCTGCTGTCACACTTCTCTTGTTTCTCACTGGTAACTTTTCTTTGGTAGACCTTTAGTTGTAACTTTGTAGTCTATCGAACTAGAAAGCTCACATAGCTGTTTCTCGTGGGAAAGTGTAAGATTCATGTAACTAACTGATTGCTTGTTGCTAAAGGAAGATTGTTGCATCTGCTTGCTAAACAATAGTCTGTATTAATCGCGTAAGGTATAAGAATCTGTTGTGGACTTCAATAAACTGGCTCACTGGAATCACATTGATTCACAAAGTGATGAACACATTCCTTCATCATTTAGGAAACTTTAAAATCTGATTATTTTTGCAACAGCAAAATTAATCTGAATCTCTAATGGAAGGAAAGATTAGAGTATTTGAAATGTTGGCTACATTTGAAACCAGAATATAATCACATCCTGCAAAAAGCTTACTTACCAAGTTTCAGGAGAACAAATATTTCAGATAAAAACTAGGATAAAATCAAAATGGTTTATTGATTGCTCCACATGATTGTAGAAAATTTTAATGGAAATAAAATTATATTTATTTTGCTTTATGATTTTAAGATCATCTTGGTTTTAATTATCTCTTCAGATTATAGTCCATACCATATGTTGTCTGTATGTATATATTTATACAGGCATGTGTGTGCGTACATACGATTGTGTTAGTGAACCTGTGGGCTCTTGCTTTCTTAAAGTAAAAGCAAAAGGGTTGCATCATTCTTGTATGGCTTAATTCCTGACTTTTATCAACTTGGTTCATACTTGTGAACTGGAGGTTCAGTTTACCATTACAATTAATAATTTTATTGTGCTGTAAATACTTTTATTGTGCGTGCAGTTGTTAATCTGATAGCAACATTTCTCAGTAAGCATACCTCATAGTTTAGAACTTAGTGTATGACATATCAGCTCTGAAGAAGCTATATAACTTGACAGAGCACTGTTATATATGTTGAACTACACCTTCATTTGGAATCTTAGTTGATGCATAACTTACTATTGAATGGATAGACTGTAGGAATGAAAATATGTCAAGGTAATTGTTTGAATAAAGTATAACTCCACTGAAAACAGGGCTTATAAATGGCTTTAACTGTGTTTTGACTAGGAGTCCATTATTATAGGAAGCAACAAATCCATTATCAGACAGGAAGTGTGCAGATTGTATTCTACATCTTGGTATGTTTGGATAAAAACCACATGACTAAGTCAAAATTGTTGAATGCTACAGATACATGCAGATTTTATGTAGTTACTCAAGACCTATATTTCAGAATGAGCTACTTCTACACTTGGCCAAAATAATCATTATTAAAGTCAAATGGTATTACTCTATACGTGATACCAAACTTTGAGAGATAAAACTGTTTTATGCTGTGTTCAGTAACTGTATTTTAGCTTTATTTGTGGCATCTTTGTGATTAAATATGAACTGAAGACTTTTTGCTTGTTACTGCAAATCTTAAATAACATTGTTCATTTGAGGAGTCTTTGAGATACTAACCAGCTTAATATAAGCATAACAAGACAATATATTAAATCACTCTGACAAAACAGAACTGATGTTCAGTTCATTTGAGACATTATGTTTCAAACTAAAGATACATTACTGAGTACTGTTTTTCTTAACTTTATTTCAGGACACTGAGATGTTAACAAATATAGATCATACTTAATTCTTAAATTCTGGTGAAAACAGACACTTTGACAACGAAGACTGGTGATCAAATTGAGACACTACCAAGTAACATACCACACATCCAGAAAGAGCTATTTTTTTAATTCATTGTCTCACACATTTTTGTATTGTCCCACCCTTAAGCCGTAGGCATTGTCTAGATCCAAACAGCCTGCATCAGAAGATAGAACTACAAATCCTCAGCATATATAACACAGAAAACTTTAAGGCTGACATTTTTACAGTCTCAAACCAAGATGCTCACCTATCTGAACTCTGAGTCAACAATTCATAGAGAAGAGAGATGAGATTAAGTGAAGAAAGGAAAGAATATATAGTAGCTTTATACACAGGAAATTCTTGTGTTGTTCTATTTTCTTGCCTGTGTAGGTAGGATGAAATCTCTCAGAGATATAGCTTTTGAAATAAGGAGACATATAATAGTTTAATGCTAGAAGATGTTCAAATCAATATTTTATAAAATTGTAGCTGTGTATAAATCCTACAAGATACCCTTTTGCTGTCATTTTAGATGATTCCAAGTTACACGCCTAGGCACACAGTTGTCCATACAACATGTTGTCTTTTTCAGTTTATCCTCTTTCTACTTACAATGGAGTAAACCAAATTGTTCTGAAATAGGACTTACGTTTACTATTTTTTCATGTTATAACTTATTCCTAGGCTTTTTTTGGTTTTGCAATCTACAACAATGGAAGGATTGTTCTACTGCTTAATGAAGAAAACTCCTTGCATGTTTACAGTGAGAATACAGAAAAGCTTGGGTGTATGTATATAAGGTTGGTGGTGAATTCTGGCAAAAACATTTTGGTATAAATTCATCTTAGTATCCAGTGCTGGCAACTCAAGGATGTCAGATAACTCATCAAGGGAAGAATTTTGATTCTGTTCTTGTGCATTGCATTTTTAAAAGCTGGCATTCTGAGAAAAGATTTAGTTTGTATAAATGAAGTAAAAAGGAGAAAATGGAGTTTTAAAATGGATTTTTTGTATTATTATTTCTTTATACAGCCATATGTTAAAAAGAATGTAACCCTTTACACTATGCAAGGATTTTGTTTGGAATGCTGTTAGTTCATAGCATCTTATCACAGACAATTTATTGTAAAAAGATGCTATATATCTCTTACTTTAGAGCTTGTTCCATCCTTCCTTTTGTATCAAAGACAAGAGCAGAACAGTAAGTATTTCTTTACACAGATATATTTAGGGATGTGCCTTTCATTTTCAAATTAGAGAAAGAAAATTTGCCACAATAAAAGAAGAAAGCTTACTAAAGCTGTACAAAGAAAAATATTTTATCTTCACTTATTGCAGTTACTGGTATATCTTAAATATACCAATTGAATATATATTTTTATGCAACAACAAGAAGTTAAATAGAAGTTAAATAGAAGTTAACACTAACAAAAATACAAACTTGCAATTCACTTGTTTTAGAATATATCACCAGATCCCTCCATTTTTGGTTCTCTGGACTCATTTGGAGTCTTTT
>WAAB01021012.1:66033-135355 GCA_013389865.1 Piaya cayana | reverse complement strand
ATCATTTGGTTGGAAAAGACCTTTGAGATTATTGACTCCAAATATACCTGTCCATTACTAAACCATATTCCTGAGCACGGAATCTACCCATCTTTTAAATATCTTCAGGGATGGTGGATCAATCAGTTCCTTGGGCAGCTTGTTCCACTGTCTGATAACCCTTTCAGTGATGAAATTTTTCCTGATGTCTAATCTGTTCCTCCCCTTGTGCAACTTCAGGCCATAATAATGCATGAGTAAAATGTTACTGCTAAATATGTTTCAAACAAACTGAAAAGGAAGGGAACTGAGCATCTTTTTTTTTAAAGGAAGTACTCTTCATTATTGTATATAAAAAAGTATATTGTTGTACAGTAAATTTAAATGATTGCAAAATGTNTATATATTTTTATGCAACAACAAGAATAGCCATTTATTAAATAGAAGTTAACACTAACAAAAATACAAACTTGCAATTCACTTGTTTTAGAATATATCACTGGATATTAAGGATCAGGATGAAAAAAAAGTGAATTATAGCTATCGAACAGAATCACAAAATGTTCATTGGTTCATATTAGGTATTAAAATATCACAGCCACATTGATAAAATGCCTGAACAGAAACCTGCAAATCATAGAATCATAAAATCATTTGGTTGGAAAAGACCTTTGAGATTATTGACTCCAAATATACCTGTCCATTACTAAACCATATTCCTGAGCACGGAATCTACCCATCTTTTAAATATCTTCAGGGATGGTGGATCAATCAGTTCCTTGGGCAGCTTGTTCCACTGTCTGATAACCCTTTCAGTGATGAAATTTTTCCTGATGTCTAATCTGTTCCTCCCCTTGTGCAACTTCAGGCCATAATAATGCATGAGTAAAATGTTACTGCTAGATATGTTTCAAACAAACTGAAAAGGAAGGGAACTGAGCATCTTTTTTTTTAAAGGAAGTACTCTTCATTATTGTATATAAAAAAGTATATTGTTGTACAGTAAATTTAAATGATTGCAAAATGTCTTAATAAAATTTACTAATGTCCTTTTTGCATGGGGAAAATATAACTATGGGAAATAACAGTAATATATCTGTTTCAAATTCTTAATAAAATAGCATACATATTGATATATTAATACTGAAATATATATTAATACTGAAAGACATTTATTTTTTAACACACATATCAGATTATCAGCAATATATCTATATAAAATCATTATTATTTATTCAGTAATTAGCTGTTATTCCAGGGCAGATTCTTATAAGCCATTGTTTTTGTGTGCCATCAGAACTGCTTTTTTATTTTTTAAATTATTTCTTAGTAGTAAAGTGCTTTTGCAGACATATTTCTGTAAGAGAATGTCTGGCTTACCACATTTCTCTTAGGAAATACATGATTCACACCAACAACAGAGGCTAGAGGAGATAGCATCAAATCCTTCTTCCTGATGAATTAGCTTGACAGGGAATAGGACTTTTGGTTCACCTATGAAAAAGGATGGTTTTTCAAGAATCCTATTTTGCTTCTTATATAGACTTAATGAGCTTTTGTCAGTAGTGCTACTTTTTGTGTGCAACAGTCTGAGATGTTTTGTTGTCTGTGTTTAAAGCCAACTATAATATGGTGTCTCTCGTCTGGGAAGATGACTGTGAGAAGGTTCAGCAGCAGTCTCCTCCCTCTTTTGGTCAGGAGCTGCTTTTTCTTCAAACCCTTGCTTGATTTCCATTGCAGGTGCTTGTGCCTGTACGTAGACCAACCTGATCCTAAACAAAGACTCTGCCTAGTAAACTTGATGTCCTGGCCTGACCTTGGACCTTTCTCACCACTTTGGACTCACTTAGCTACCTTTACTCTTGTTTGAACTTGATTAGTTTCATTGAAATGGCTCTGTTCAGGGGCAGTCATGGGAATGAAGCTCCTTGAGGAGATGTGTGCGCTACTGGTGCATCTGCGTCTGACACTGAGCTCTGCACTAAAGTTGAGGAATTGTTTGAATAACACTTTTAGAAAGGGAATCTTAGTGGTTATATATCTACAGAAGAAGATTTTCCTCAGATGCTGATTAGCAATGTGTTACTAATTTTCCTTTATTCACTATATTATGTATAAAAATATCACTTACGTTGTTAAACACACTCATGAATCAGTGAAGATGTCTGTCACCAAGCAGCATGACATGTTATTTATTTATTTAGTTAGCTAGTTAGTCAGTTATTCAGTGAGTTAGTTTAACTTATGAAATTGAACAAAGGAATATGTTTACTCTTCCAATGATAGTAAACAATAGATTATATTATGGAACGAATTATGTTCAATTCGCTTAGCCAGTGTTCAAATTAAATGGAAAATTATGCATGTCAGAAGTGCTGGATATGAATGCAAAAGTATCCCCTATGAAATGAGAATCCCAGCCTCCAAAAGAAGAGCAACAGTACCTTAAGTCAGTCATTAATTATGACTGTTAAGTAAGGACAGAAATGATCTGAATAAGGTCTCTGATATTTGGAAATGTACAAGTATATCACCCTTCTTTATTATTATTATTATGTTTGAGTATTAGAACATAGCAATCATTGGATTATACATAAAATCACTGGATTATTCATACAATCATTGGATTATACATAGTTTACTGGATAGGTGTGATGAAAACCAGGTGATTAACTGAGTTCTGTTTAACAGTCATCTAATCATCTTTGATCAGATTTTGACATAAAGAATATATGCATTTTGCTCTGTATTCCAAAATGTAATTACTATATGGTGGGATGCTATGAATAAATGCTAAATGATACCTATGCTCAATAATATCAATATAACTCACTGTCTATAAATATTAAACACTTAACCTGTTTATCAATCTATTTGTAAGGATTTTTATGTGGTGAGAACATTAGACTGCAACTCAAGTTCTAAGAAAAACCTCTTGTCTTTTTAGTCTGCATGCCTTAGCGCAATTTAAATATCTGGGAATTCGAGTGCTTTTTTTT
The DNA here is from genome assembly GCA_013389865.1 of Piaya cayana. Taxonomy (NCBI): domain Eukaryota; kingdom Metazoa; phylum Chordata; class Aves; order Cuculiformes; family Coccyzidae; genus Piaya; species Piaya cayana. Next base: position 132,377 of record WAAB01021012.1, on the reverse strand, counting down.
TTCTGCCAGAGTTCCTGATATGCAATAACATACCATGTATGAAATTCAGTGATATAATCATATTCATAAGGCAAAATATAACTTGTTGTTTAATACGTTAAATTGCTTATTCAGATTACGCGTTACTGTGATAATTAAATTTATGTGGGATATTCTCATCTTTTGATGCATAAAGATTCTAATAGCCAATACCAATTTGTGCTATGTAGACAGTAAAATCCTTTTGGAGAGCAACTGTATTTGCTCTGCCTGAAAAAATGTCTCTTAACTGGAGCGATCTTTTTCAGTCCACATTGAAAACAAGAAACAAATTAATTAATATTTCCACATTTTCCTATAGGTGTGAAGGAAAAATTACTCTCAGTGAGTGTACTTAAACAGTAGAAGAGACTGCCCACAGAGACAGTGAAATCTCTGCTCTTGCAGATACTAGTGGAACTGAATTTAACCCTAAACAAACTATTTCAACTTGGAAATTTGATCTACCTTTCAAGCAGCCATTACTTTGAATAAGAGGAAAATATATTAGTCCCTTCAAACCCAATTTCTTTTTCTTTTTTTTTTCACATTTCTGTGACTTTAAAAGGCTCCTGTATCTCAAAGGTTTCTTTTCTTCAGTGATTCACTACATTTGAGCTACCTGGTAAGTTTTATGGAGGTATAATTTTGACTGAAAAATTCTGTAAATTGAACTCTTTATGAAAACACCTTGAAGACTTCTATAATGCATGTTAAACAGTTTGCCCTCAAATATCAGTTTAATAGAAATGAAAACTGGGGCTTAGGTGTTGCTCTAACTGGTGATATTGGACAAGATTTGTTCCAGTGTATATTTGTTCTAGTGTATATATACACTGTAATGAGTACCAATTTTTTTTAAAATAAGTTTATTTTCATAAAAAAACCCAAACCCCCCTTGAATGTTTCTTGCATTTGTGTTGTGTATTTAGCTATAGAGGTAAAAATGATTCAATATTAACAGACTGACAAATACTGAGCAGATAATTTTTAGAAATAATATCAGAATGTGACTTTAGACAGACTTTGTTTCTTTCACACTATCTTTTTCCATACTGTTAAGAATAAGTGAAAATATCAGGACATATTTAAACCAAAGTTTGAAAAAAATTCCAATTGTGTATTGGTCTTAGAACTTCTTAAAGAATCTGTAAAGTCACAACAAGAATATTTAGCCATTATATGTTTAAGAAAACCTGTGTTCTATAAAAAATAGCCTTTGATTTACAGGTATATTGATATTTTTGGATAGTGGTACTTAAATAATTCAATCTCTATTTCATGCCTGATATTTCTAACATATCCATCAATACTGCTTGTTAAGATACAGAGTGCGTATTCAAGAAACTAAAACAAAATGTAAATAGTTCGTTCTGATGGAGGGTAGGGAGGCTTTGCAAAGGGATCTGAACACATTAGACTGCTGAGCTGAAACCAATGGCTTGAGGTTTAACAAGGACAAATGCCAGGTCCTGCACTTGGGGCACAACAACCCTGTGCAGAGCTACAGACTGGGAGAAGTCTGACTAGAAAGCTGCCTGGAGGAGAAGGACCTGGGGATGTTGCTTGGCAGCTGACTGAACATGAGGCAGGAGTGTGCCCAGGTGGCCAAGAAAGCCAATCTTTGCTTGTATCAGAAATGGCATGACCAGCAGGTCCAGGGAGGTTATTCTCCCTCTGTACTGGTGAGGACTGCTCCTTGAATACTGTGTTCCATTCTGGGCCCCTCACTACAAGAAGGATGTTGAGGCTCTGGAACACATCCAGAGAAGAGCAACAACCTCATTGCTCTCCACAACTACCTGAAAGGAGGTTGTAGAGGGGAGGGTGCTGACCTCTTCTCCCAGGTGACAGGGGACAGCACAAGAAAGAATGACCTCAAGCTCCGCCAGGGGAGGTTTAGGCTGGACATTAGGAATTTTTTTTTTCCCGGAAAGGGTCATTGGGCCCTGGCAGAATTTGCCCAGGGGGGTGGTTGAGTCACCTTCCCTGGAGGTGTTTAAGGGATGGATGGACAAGGTACTGAGGGACATGGTTTAGTGATTGGTAAGAATGGTTGGACTCAATGATCCGGTGGGTCTTTTCCAACCCGGTGATTCAATGATTCTATGATTCCCTTTTCTTTATTGTACTTCAAGCTGGTTAATTTCTGTCTAAAGATGGCAAAGTTGTCTTTCATCCTTGGAGGTCAAATACTTATTATTAAATTCATGGTCCACAGGGTACCATATCTACCATATAACTCTAATGATCTGAATAAATGAAATTTTCTCAGCCTTGAGCTGGAGATGAACAGAAGAATCAAATAAAGTTGTTTGTTTATTTGTTTGGGTTTTTTTCTAATTTACATTCAGGGGACATTTCTGCTATTATTCTCAGGACTTCAGAGAGATCCTCTAAAAATTCATGCTCTGCTTGTTCACAACTTTTCACCATTAACATAGATTAGAATGTCTTATACATTTAACAAATAACTCTATAAAAGATTAAAATTGCTATGTAAAATAAAAGGACTTTAGAATATCGTTATGTATGTGCTATCTTTTTCTATTTTCAGTTTTTGTTCTGTATTCAAAATTTGTCTAAAAAACTACATGTGTTTTTTCAGCAACTTAGAAATTGTCTGAAAATAGTGGTATACAGACCATTTACTATTAACATGAGTTTAGTTTTCATATTAAAATCATTAGGTCATTTAAATATTTAGTTGAAATAATCTATAAATATACATTCAGTTTGAATATGATAAAAATAATTTCTTTGACTAGTGCTAAAATTGTATCAAACACTTCTTGAAAGTATCAGAACCACTATGCTATGTTGAAAAAGCTAACCATGTATCAAAACAAGATCAAATTTCTTGGTTATTTTCTCAAATATGAGACTTGAGAATTATTTTCAGATCCCAAATCAAACACACCTCACTTATGTCTAAGTTATCCTTTGGTTTAAGAATTCCAAGAATTTCTTTATGTAAATGGGTTCTGCTAAGTAGGTCATTTTCTTATTCTAATCTAAAATTGTCTTCTACATTGTGTTGCCTGCAGGTAAAAATCTGTGTCCCTTCTCTGTCCTGCAGCATTAGATTTGGTTCTGTTGGTGCCACTGAACCCTTAAATATATTCTGCAGCTGACATATATCACTTCAAAATATGATGTGTTCTGGCATATTCCCCTTCAAAACCCTCTTCACATGACAGTCATACTGCACCAATGATATATTCTGTTGTGCTCAGAGATATCATTGCTGCAGGATGAAAAAATAGACGAACTGTTTATCTCTGAGAACACCTGTCTTCTGAAAAATTGGCATATTTCCAAATCCTCTGGAGGAACTAGAGATTAAATAGGGCTGGACATTTCCTAAAGAAAATGTGATCTAGTAGGTCTTCTTATTCTGGAAAACACTAAATTTGTTACTGGAGGATTCCTCTACGTTGCAGGCTAAATTTAAGTAAAAATACTCTCCTGTAGAGCCTAATCTGTTGGCTCTTACATGCACCTGGATGATATCTTCTGGAACTACATGCAACACTATCCCTTTTATTTCTTTGGGATATTTCTCATAAAGATATTGATTACTTTGTACACAGAATTGTAATGAAAATCCAAAATAAGCTATTTGGAGAGAAGTCAATAAATCAGTTGAGAGATACTGCTTATTAATATTGGTGCAATATACGATTGTGCTGAGAATCGCTATGAAGTCAGGACAGGATTACCCTATGGCTCTATATCCAACAATGTGCTCAGGGGCCAGTCCTCTGAATGATTCACTCATAGATAGCACTAGCTATATTAAATGGAACAACTGTGATAGAAAATTCCCTAAAATTTACAATGGACTGAGGAAGAGGGTTTGTTACTGATGAATGTGTAATCTGTGTCTCCAGTTGGCTTATGCAGAAGACTTGTACACACCAGAGACTATGAATTATATGAGGGTTAACTAATGCAATCTTTAATGTGATTTTATTAATACACATATATGCACAAGACACAGCCAGCTGAAGGAATAAGCAAGACAAGAATTAACTTTTAAGTACCCATGACACTAGAGTCTAGACAGACTGCTTAGAGCATTTTCCATATGTGCCCACAAACCTAAAGATAGGGATACTTGAGGGAGGTGTGGAAGGCTGCTAAGCATACAGATACAACTTAACTTCATTTTAGGTATGAAAGACACAAAAATAGAAGCTGAGGATGCAATTTGACATGGTGGCTAAACCAGTCTACTAAGTAATTCCTATTAAAATTAGCAGTCCATTTTCCCCATCTGCCACTCCCCTTAAATATTTCCATCACTTTCTCTTAACTTTGACCATTATTGTTTGGGTGACTATCAGGCCATCTTGTCAAGGAGGAATCCTGAAGGAAGAAAACCCCAAAGAAATGAATATAATCTTCTAATATTTTATCTCTCTAACTCATGAGGTCAGACAGGCACTACTAGTAGTAGAACACAGAGGACAGGAAATCTCAGATGGAATTAGGAAATTTGCTTCTTTTAGTGGTGGATCATCTGTAACTATTTAACAAGGCTGTTCTTTGCCATTGAGACCAAAACCTGTCTGACCTTCTACTAAAATCTCCTAATCTTTGAAACAAAGTCATCATATGAAAGCATACTATTGGGAGTGTTTCCCAATCCATGCTGTGCTCAGGTAGAATTTTGGAGAATCTTGGGTAACTTGAGCAAAACCTGTGTGAGGAACTACTCTAGGAAAGGGATCATTTAATTCTACTGCCTGAAAACTTAGTTTTAATTTTCAAATAGATAAAACCCATTAAAAAAGATTAGATGTCATTTTGAAGGATTCCTAAAAAATCAATAAAAGGGACAGAAACTATGAGGGGGTTCTCTGGAGTGGAGTGTCCCTAAAGAAATTGGATCACCAGATAGCTTTAAGTTCAAAATGGAAGTTAGGTTAAAGTTGATCTACAATAGTTGGATACATCTCAGAATGAATCCAAAGCAGTCAGAAAGATGTCTGTTTGTAGATATGGACTATATCTCTGTTGTGCATGTAGTCATTACCTTATTTAATACTGCAGTTGATACATGGACAGATTTTAGCAATGCTGTCTTTTGGCTTAGCCTTCTTCTTAAAAAGGTCTAGATATCGCTTTTAAAGAACACTAAAATATCATATTATTTTTTAAGAATTACCTCAAAACTTTATTCGAAGTTTAAGCATATTTTTCCTTGACATGTTTTTTGGCTTTATTTTAAAATACCCTTCATTACTATGTGAAGATAGAGTTGTTCCACAGGGATTAATATTATAATAGCCATAAAACATTTCTCATGTGATAATTACTTTTCAAATTATGAATTATGTTTTAAAGATGTGAGCAGAATGCTTTGATTTTCTTGTTCAAATGTAAACACACTCAGTGGGTACCTTAGAATTCCATAAGTTGATGAATATTTATATGTATTCATGAGGCTTGACATCTGCCATGTTGTGCATATTTATGATCTAGTTCTATGTTCGAGTTCTTGAGGTAGGTCAGGTAGGATAAGCCCGTATTACTTTTCAGTGTACTTTTTAATGTTTGAATTTGGAACACATTTCCTTGGAAGTTTAAATTAATTACCACTTTAGGCCAACATTAAACAATCTTCATTTCATGAGAATCACTGGAATTGCATAAAATACAGAAGGACATCAATATAAAACCTTTCATGTGAATTTTCATAATATCACAGAATCTTGGAGGCTGGCAGTTGCCTCCAAAAATTGTCTCATCTAACATCTGTGCTCAAACTAGAACAAACTGGAATAGAATACACAGATCTCTGTCCAGTCAGACTTCACAAACTTTCAGGGCAACCTGTTACAGGATTTGTCTGTCCACACAGTTCAAATTTAGTCCTTATGTCTAATCCATCTTTCTCCTGCTTCAATCTGTTTAAGTTGCCCCTTGCCCTGTCTGTCACTGGGCACTAATGAGAAGAGTTCCATCTTCTCCATCCCCTCCCATCAACTGTTTATACGCACTGATAAAATCAACCTGAGGCTTCTTGCCAAACTTAGACTCTGCTTGTATGAAAGCTGATCCAATCCCTTTATCACCTTTGTGCCACCTCAGTGCATTTCTTTTGCTTGTACTGGATGAGCCCAGTACTGGACACAGCACTGTCTGACACACAGTCAAAGGTTTGATGCTGGCTTGGCTCACATTCAAGCCTTTTACTGACATGATGCTTTCCTGCTTGTTTGCCCCTAGTCTGACAATGTGGATGCACGGCTCCTGATTTCCTTTATTGCATTTCATGAGGTTCCTGCTAGCCTTTTTCTCCATCCTGTTGAGGTACCTCTGAATGGCAGGACAACTGTCTCATATAACAAACATAAACTCTTCCCAGATTTTTGTCCACAAAATTGCTGAGGGTCAAACTTTCTTGTGAAATTGAGATTCAGTTAGGATTAGGACATATACAAGCAAAGACTTGATTATACTTCAAACATGCACTAATATAATTACTCTGTAGTGATAATGCAGTTAGATTAATTACATCATGGGAAAGTTATCAGCATTATTTCATATTATTAGATAAAACAGATACCACTGTTTATGTAAATACAACATGAAAATAATTTAGGATACTAAAAATAGCATTTTGCACTAAACATGTATAACAAGTAATTTTTCCATACTTTTATTATTAATCAATAGTAAAGTTCAATGTGTATCCATACATCATCTTAAAATGATTGTAGCCCTTAACAGTCTTTTGGTAACACAATTGTGGATCATAAAATTACCATTCTGCTAAGCATTGTACAGTTGCAGAACAGAAATGTGAACACTGCCATAAGGACTCTAGTGTTTCAGAGCAGAATTATTTTAAAATATGTTTGAAGACTGAATTTCCAGCTATCTTGTTGCATTTATTCATTGGATGTACTTCTATCTGGCAAATTAAACACAGTTAGGAATTCTTTATGCTCACTGAAACTCAGTTAACAACATTGTACATTTTCAGCTATTTTTGGTCTGTTAAATATATAAAAATAAAACTTTGGTTTTATTAAATGTTGTTGCTGTGGTTTCAATATAATATGAGTGGAAATATAGTGTTATCACAAAGTTTGTTTAAATTCAGCTTTTTAATATTTCATTATGTTCCTAAAAGGCAAAAAATTCTTTTAATTTATGGAAAATATTTGTATATTTCTTATTAGATTCTACCTAGAAAATGAAAATTTGAAGTTTATTTTGTGAGTAGTCTAGTGCAAAGAAAAATTGTGCATAACTTACATTTTAGGAAGAAAAAAATATTATGATTAATCAAGAGGGGTTTTTTTCACATGAGATTCCATACATGTGATATATGAAAAACTACTTTAATTGTTTATACTAATTATCCATTAAAATAAACCAACAGAAAATCACTTGATAGATTCTAGTTGAAAAAAAAAAATCTTTGAAAAATGTAGTGAATTTAAGAAGGAATTTCTAGAAGTCTTCCAAATCACTTTATATTACCATGCTACTCATGAACTACTTTCATAATTCCACAGGTTGGCTGAAAAAACCCTATTGTTTTCAGTTAAAATCTTCGTGATTTTTTCATAAGGTCATGTGGTAGCAATTTAACTTTGGAAGTGTAGAGCTAAATACATACAATAAGCACCAGAGTTACAGAAAAATATACTGCATAAGGTCATAGCCAGAGGTATTTTTAAGAAAATACATTAGCAGAGTTGCAGTAAACAGTTCAGGTAAAACACAGTGGCATAATTTTCTGTCAGGGAAATTAATTAGCTTTTATTTTGGGTCATATTCTCTGAAAAATTCACTAAGGTTTTCATCTATTAAATGTTACACCTTTGCCCATTTATAACATTTAAGGGTCTATGGTTCCATTAGTCATACAAAAAAATCCAGCAGCATAGATGTCAGCATTATTAAGTATTGTCCTAAATTGCTGAAGTAGAGGGTGACTGTGTGTAATTCAAGCCTCGTCTCTTGGAAATCCAGCAAAATGTTGTGAAAGAATGAAAGGAAAGGAAAGAACACTGTTTAAAGCCATGCAACTATTATAGATGCTGAAGAATTATCCAGGTTTGAATAAATACAGGACTTAATATCTAGACGAATTAATGGTTATTTTTAAAGATGTAAGGTTCTAGCTGATGTTTAAAAATCCTACATGATGGTTTTTTTATATTTTGGTATTTTTGCCTCTTATTGAGGGTTTGCATACTTCTACGTAAGTAATTTTAATTTCCAAAATCTAGGCTGCTCCTTATTCACCATAACTTTTCCAAACCTAAAATTTTGGGGGGTTGTTTGTTTTCTTTCTCTATATAACTTCTGTACTTCTTTAAGTTCTTCAGTCTTTTAATTCCAACCTTTTCATCATATATGCTTGAGTTTTCCCCCATTTTAATTGTACCTTGTCTCAACCCAGACAAAGGGGAGAGGAAAGTGGTGTCCGTTTGTCTGTATTTTTTGGTTACTATTCATGTGCATCAGCAGATTGCTGCATCATCTTCTCATCAAGGTGAAAATAAGAAATAGATTGTCAAGGTGGCATATCTACATGTATCTAACTATTTAATATAGTTTCAAACATGACAATCCATTTTCAACTACATTAAATAATCCTAGCTATTAAAAGCAGTAGTTCAAAGTAGTATTTGTTTGCACTGAGTGTAAAGAAAGTCTCCAAATAAATATTAACATTCCTTGAATTAGGTTCCTACATTAAGTTGTCAGAATACAGCCTTTGTAATCAAGATGAAAAAAAATTAACTAATACCAGCCTAACCATTGACTTTTCAATTTGTAATGTTTATCACCAAATTCTGAATAGAAATGAACTAGTAATAAGTAATTAGGCAGGAAAGTATCATTTCTGTGTTCTGGCCAATGGATCTAATTACTGTAAGTATCTTCTAAACTTACTCAGTACATTTCTGTCACTTGAAATATTAGTTCTGCTTTTTTCAAGAATGAGGAAAGCTATTTCTTCTAGCAGTTCTTATCTCCTAGGACATGTTGGTTTAGCTTGTTTTAATCTAATAGGTGTCTTCTCATACAGTTTTATAGCCCTTCAGACTTCCTCATTCTGGTAGAAAGATCAAGGTGTTATCTATTTCACCTGATTTCATTTCAGTATTGATTGACTTGGGCTGACAGATTATGAGTATAGATCAAGCTTGTGAGACATCATTTTTTTGTCATGAAATTGAGGTTGTTGGGGATTTTGTTTTGTTTGTTTCTGGTTGGGATTTTTTAAAAAGTTTTATTTTTAATTGTACTTGTCTCCTTCCGTTTTAGTGCGTTTTTTTCTCTGACCTAGGTTTCTGTCATTAGTTTTTAAGTCGTTCTCTTTGAAGAAAATGCAAGCATATGTTTCTGTATTTATTCTGAAAAGTAATAGTTCTGAAAACATGGGCCAGAGCTTCATGTTTCTTTTTTGTTTTTCTTTTTGTTTCTACCCTTCCCTCTTTCCACCCCTTTTTTATTTCTTCTGTGACTTTTTTCTTAACAATTTTGGACAAAATACTAAAACCTAATAAGATTATCTATGGCAAGTCTAAAGTTAAGCTTTCGTGCTAATTGCTTAAACCCTCTAGGTCTATCATATTGCTGTGTGTAGTCTTGCTAGAATTCAGCTGGCAGTTACAAATGATCATATTACCTTAAATATATTGTATAAATTATATCTCGGAGCAGTGAGACTAATGGTCAAGGTAACTAAACTAAACTAAACTGAAATAAAATAAAATAGAGCCTATTGGCCATGATCTTTCTGCATTTTTCCTCAGTTTGAAGCACTTTCAAGTAAAGCATAGTGTCCCAGAACGGGGGACTGGAAGTCCACCTGCAGGACACTGCTTGCATGTCCAAAATAGGAAAAGCATTGCCTGGATGCCATGGGAGCTGGTGGCTCCTGGGAGCCAGGCACTGTTAGGGCCTCCCAAAAGCACTGAGAGCCTCAAGGACCTTGCGACCAGGGCCTGTGCCACTGCCTCTGGCAAAAGCAGGACAGGTGGTGGCAGCCCCAACCTCAAGCATCAGGCAACTCCATGGGGGTGTCCCAAGGCCAGGCCAAAACATCAGAGTGCATTTGCCAAGTCCAGCTCAGTGGGGCCCATGAACACAGTTTAGCAGGGCAGAGCTGTTGTGGAGCGAAGACTGTGACTCAGGCTTCAGAGTCTCATCTGCAAAGCAGCTCCCTTGGGTTTGAGTGGGCGCTGGTCACAGCCTCTCCCCAGCACTGCCTGGGAGCTGTTCCCCAGAGGAAGGAGGAAACCTTCAGCTACCCTGGCTCTGAGCTGGCCCCAAGCTCTGGAAGCCAGACCAGCAGATGAGGGTTTTCTTACAAACTTCTAGTAATTGACTCCATTTCCTGTATTGAAAAACATTTTTTATCTTATGTCAATTATTTAGGCTATATACGTGATAGACAACTCTGACTGTATTTTCTACCATGCCCCTTTGGTTCCCATGTGTTGACTACCACACCATTGGCTCCTTTTAGCCATTTCTCAAGCTCATAGAACACATTTCAGCTTGGAGGTACTAGAGCAGTTGAACTCTACCAACTTATTCTCCTCTGGCATCTTTCTCATCACCATTCAAGTGAATCTCCAGATGTTTCCATGCTCTGACCCTCCACTGAGTAAAGTCTTCAAAAAAAAAATTGATATGCCTTCTTACATATTATTAATCCTAAAAATAATTATAGAATCATGGAATCATTTAGGCTTGAAAAGACCTTTAAGATCATTTAGTCCAACCATTGACATCACGGCCAACTCCACTTCTAAACCACTGACGAAGATGGTCAAGGGGCTGGAGAACAACTCTTATGAGGAGTGGGCCAGCAGGTCCAGGCTGGTTATTCTGCCCCTGTAATCGGCACTGTTGAAACTGCATCTCAAATACTGTGTTCAGTTTTGGGGTCCTTGCCACAAGAAGGATGTGAGTCCCAAGAAGAGCAACAAAGCTGATGAAGGGGCTGGAGAAAATGTTTTATGAGGAATAGCTGAGGGAGCTTTAATTGTTTAGCCTGGAGAAGAGGAGGCTGAGGCGAGACGTTATTGCTCTCTACAACTACGTGAAAGGAAGTTGTTGAGAGCAGGGAACTGGCCTCTTCTCCCGAGTAACAGGGGACAGGACAAGGGGGAATAACCTTAAGCTGTGCCAGGGGAGGTTCAGATTGAATATCAGAAAGATATTTTTCATGTAAAAAGTCATGGGGCATTGGAACAGGCTGCCCAGGGAGGTGGTGGCATAACAATCCCTGGAGATGTTTAAATGACAGGTAGACATGATGCCCAGGGACATGGTTTAGTGGCAGGTAGGAATGGTTGGACTCGATTATCCAAGAGGTCTTTTCCAACCTGGTCGTTATATGATTCCATGATTTCCTTGCTTAGTAGCTTTCCTTGTCTTAGCAGCCGAAAAGTGACCACATTAAGATTTACCTAACAAGATAATCCTGAAAAAAATATCTATTATTCAGTCTCAAAAGCTAATTAGGAAACTGTATGAAGTCTTAAATTATGTAATGTATTCTATGAATTTCTGTCAATCTACAAAGGAACTGGAAATTTCAAATACAAATATCAATATTGCTGAAACCTGTAGCAACATGAGAAATTAGTGAGGTGTACCCTAGGTCAGACTCATGACATTTACAAATGACTTAAGCAAGATGTGATTCATATTATAGAATCAGAGAACAGAATCACAGAGTTGTCAGGGTTAGAAAAGACCTCTAACATCAAGCCCAGCACCCTCATGCCTAATAAATCATGTCCCGAAGTACATCATCTATGCATTTTTTTAACATCTCCAGAAAGATGACTCCACCACTTCCCTAGGGACCTTGTCCCAGTGCTTTACCACTCTTTCAGTAAATAGATTTTTCCTTATATCAAGTATAAAACCTCTCCTGAAGCAATCTGAGTCCATTTCCTCTCATCCTATCACTAGTCACTTGGGAGCAGAGACCAATACCCACCTCAACAAAACGTCGTCTCAGGTAGTTTGAAAAAGAAATGCAGTATCCCTTCAGCCTCCTTTTCTCCAAACTACACAACCCCAGTTACAACAACCTCTCTACATAAGACTTGTGCTCCAGACCCTTCACCAGATTTGCTCTTCTTCTTTGCACACCCTCCAACACCTCAATATCTTTCTTGTAGTGAAGGACCTGAAACGAAACACAGTATTAAAAGTGTGGCCTCACCAACACCAAACACAGAGAAATAATCACTTCCCTACTCCAGCTGGCTAAATAATTTTTAGTACAAGCTAGATTACTGTTGGCTGCCTTACCTTCAACATAAATATAAGTTTACTTAATCACTAAACAAGTATTTTAGTAAACAAATAACAATGTTGAAATGTTGTTGTTATGAGAGTACAAATAATAAGAGGGTTTTTTTGACGCTGTGAAGGCAAAGTCAGACAAGTGAGCACTATAATTACCAAATGAGAAAAGAATGATTTACCTCTATGTAGGAGAAATCCAAGGCACAAAACAGCACCCTAAAAATGAACAAAACATAAGACATTGCAAATAGGCAAAGTATTGTCCCAAACTGTCTGGTAAATCTGAAAAAATGGAAAACAGTATCAGGAGCAAAGGAAGTTTCCCACTTCAGTTCCAAATCCTCTTGCTGTTAGCCTTGATAATTTTGGCCTCAGCAACTAAGAACTACCATGAATGCCAGCCACCATTGCTAAATATACAGCATCAAATCCATATTGTATACTCACAGCAAACATAAAATCTAATTATTAGATATTAACTGTTCCGTATTGACAGTGATGACGATCAATATTTTGTAAGAAATGACCATTCACATAAAGTTGTTTTCTAACAAAAGATTTTTGTAAAGTTCACTTTTAAAGAGGCCTGATTTTTCAGTATGCTAAACACTTCCAACAGAATTCTGTCTAATTCCTTAAATATGTATGTATGCATACCTATATATTCAGTCACAATAAATGAGTGAGTACATGAAAGGATAAACAGAACAACTGTTGAAACTGAAGAGGGGTTTCTCATAAGGTTTTTGCTGAGATGAAGATGACAGAGCTTCATCTTCAGTTTTAGAGATTCATGGAGAATAAGACATGCACGATCATAATTATTTGTATTCATAATGCTATAATTCCATCAGCAACTATGAAAATGTAGTCAGTTTCTACTAATTGAAAATGACAAAATGGTACTCTCCAGAATTCTCAGAAGTATTATTAAGCTGTTATTTCAAGCTTTAATCACCCAAATACTTATTAATTTTGGAATTCTATTAAGTGCCATTCTGGCAATGGTAAGCAGGTGGGAACAATCATGTTATGATTTAAGGGGAATCTGTTCCTATCTTATTCTTCTCTAATTCAAAGGACTTCTGCTTCTTATATAGGTACTTCAGCTATGTCTCAGCTTTGTTTCTTTTTTTTTCTTTAAAAATACATATGTATATAGATTAGAAATAGAGGTAGAGGTAGAGATAGATAAGATACAGCCTCCTCAAGAGATTTATCTGATAGCTTTGAAATAATTTTTTTTCACCTTTTACTCACCCAGGCTGAGATCTTTGCTTAAAAAATGTGATGATGTATGGATGTTATTTTCCTCCTGTGTAGAGCTATTTATTTTTTCCAGTTAAATGATGATGAAATACATTGAACATCTTTGAAAAGGTAGGGAAATATTATGGGGAAAACATTAAGAGGTAAGAATACCTTTGAATACCTATGAATCCATTTAGTTGCATTTTTTGAGGGGAAGATCACAGAAGGTTTTAAGATCACTTTACGCTTTTCCCTTCAGCACCAGTATGTGCTCTTTTGTGTCAAGCCATAGGCAAGGATTATTTCCCTCAATTCCCTACATAATTTCATTTAAAAGTGTGTGTATCTATTGCTGAGGTTCATTCGAAGATTTATAATACTTCAGAAGTTCACAAAAATATATTCCAGAAAGGCTTATATAAAATATATAATATACATAAAATACTGTTAGCCAGAGTGTGTTTTTGGAATGAATCGCTGAAAAGATTGCAACTGATATGCTATTTAGAAGTGATAAATGTCCTCATTTTTTGCTTACAAATGCTGGGATTTAAATACAAATCACCCCCCCAGCTTATCCTCCCAGTATTTAGTCTAGAATAATCATTAAATGTTTACTTACTGTAGGTGTATGCATATATTACCCTATTCTACTTGAGTGTGAGATTTCTCAGGGGCATGGCAGCTGATTAATGCCTGGTATTATTTGCGTAACAAAATGTTTTTAAAATTAAAAGTGAGGTTTAGATTTGATGATTACTGCTCAGTACATTGCAGAGAAGACCTTCTTATGGAAGAATCTTTATTTACTGTTATTTGTTCAATCTATAAAACCAATCAGAAGATGTTTGGAATGAAGTGCATGATATGTTCACAATAATTTAAAAAATTCAGACATTATAAAAGACATTTCACATATGATCATAAACAGAATTCCTAAACAGAAACATTACATATTTAATAGAAAACAAAAACAATGTAAGGATTACTCATATTTAAATCTTTCCAAATTCCATAACAGTAAACATTTCCAAATGTTAAAAATAAATGCTTCTTTCTCATGTATTCTTAAGTGTATATACAGATAAATAAACTGCAATTATGTAACATACTAGTGCTTTCTACTTCAATATCTGTCTTCTTTTTACGTTATATATGTTCATATTTTAAACACAAAACCATGTCCTTCACAATGTTAAAAAAAATCCAAACCAAACCAAGAACAAAAAAACCCAAAACAGACAAACCAAAAAACCCCCTAGAGATTCTTCCTTACATTTTTCTTTTCTCAGATGTTATGAAGTGGAAATCTTTTGAAGTTTATCCTTCCTTTTTTCACTTATAGATTTCCCTTTCTCCTTACTTGTTTCAAAGGGAAAGTGAAATAAACAAGGAAGAATATAGAGAATTGTGGAGAAGAAATTCAGAAGCGTGAGTTCAAAGACTCAGAAAAGAATCTTCCTTTTATAAAGTTTTTTTTTTCTTTATATTTCTCTTGGCTTGTATTCCTTTTTTCAATTTAAGGGAAAAATCCAATACTTGCAGTTGCCTCCCTATATATATAATAAAAAGTAATATAAAATATTATTTGATATATAAAAGAATATAAAACAATAAAGAGGTCTTTCTATTATATTATGAAAAGTTTCAGATATAATTCTTGCAAGTACCATGTATTACATTTGATTTTGAAATATATCTCAAAAGAGGGCTTATATTTTGTCACTGCAACTTTATTTTGTCACTGTAACTTTTAAGTCATGTTTAAGAGTTTATGACCACGTAAAAATGTTTGTATATTGATTAACAGTATACTCTACAATGGTAATTTTTTCCTCAAATTGAACTGTAGTTTGCTTCAGAAATTCTAATGAAATTATAAAGCAGAAAGTTATGGTGGAACAATTAGTTCTAAAAGGAGTTGTGTATCAGCATAGGTTTCACCCATTCCAATAGTATCCATAAAATCTTAAAGCCAATCATATGAATTGTTAAGGTTAATGAGTTTTCATTTACATTTCCATTTACCTCCTCTGAGGTGAAAAGCATGAATGTTTAGGAAAAAAATGCAAGAGGCAAGAGCTACCTGTAGCAAAACAAAACACATGTAAAAAATTCAGCAACACTTATTGTAAATATCCTCTCTAAGCCCTGCACCTTTTTCTCCAATGATTTGTTTGGATTTAATAGCTTGTCAAGGCCTTACAGAGTGATGCAGGAAAATTCTTTCTACTGGAAATGACAAGACAAAAATATGCTGCCTCTGACTCTAAAGAAAGCATCTAATAAATTTTAAAGAATTTTTCTTTGTTTCATAAGATCACACAATTTCATCAAATAACATTTAGCTCAAAATGCCTTGTCCTTTGGAATGATCAAAGCTGGAACATATCAAAAGCATGGAGGAAATGGTAGAAGTAATTATTTGTATGAGAATATCAAATTAAAATACCAGCTGAAAATAAGACATCATTTTACACTCCTCAACTGCAAAATCCAAATAAAAAGAAGAAACAAAGTGAGTGAATATAAAGTATGGATTCCTAGTGTTAATTTGAAATGAGGAATATAGTATCAGAAAATATTTTTCTGATTTTGATACCTTTAGCTATTCACATAGAATGAGGGAGATCCAGGCTGGAGGAACAGAGATATTAATTTTGCCCAAATATATGAAAAAATATTATGATTAAAAATTGATCTGGTTTTGCAACTCTTTTTTCTCTCTGACCATAAATTATATTTTCAACTTGAAAAACTTCCTTGATAAAAATTAAGTTAAATGCTTATAAATAAAAACTTTGCAACAGTGAAATATGTTTTTGAAAAGTTTCAAACAAACTTCACCGTTGTTTGTATTTGTAAAATTGTAACTGAATTATAAGATCCACATCCTTAAAAATGTTTAAGTTCCTACTATCCATTTAGATGCTTAGTTTCTCATGAAAAGCGGTTAAAATGTGGTCTCTGGAGTGTAATTTATAAATGTAAATTTTTTTGAGCTGACTTTAAATAACTCACCTATGGTAGTGTAAGAAATATGTAGCTGAGTTAAGGACTAAGTCAGCGTCTCCTGGCTCTGAGAGTGTTTTTTTGCATGATACTTGAGAGGATAATTTTTTCTGAACTGTGTTTCATATTGTCATTGAAAATATGATAATAGAGCTCAAGCTATTTCTTAGAACAGGGACAGAGGCATTAGCGCTGGAGATTTGTTTGAAACTGTTTTAAAGTACAGCTATCTCTTCTGTCCCTAGTACCAGCAAGAGTCACAAACTTACTGGAGTAATACATAGCCCAATTCTGCTTGAAATCAAGGAATGTAAAATAAATCTGAAAATTCTATGCATAAAAGAAAAATTGTTTGGTTTTAAAAATGTAATAGTATAATGGAATCCCAACTGTTTTCTGGAAAAAGATTTCTGTTTGAAAAGGGGGAGCAAGGGCAGAAAACCATAGAGAAAAGAAGTACCCCCTAAAAAATGAATAGTGTGTACTCCAAAACAAAAAACTTCACCCTGTATGCAGACCGAAAAGTGAACCAGGAAACAGAAGGAGGATTGTCTGGATATGGATATGAATTAGAATCCTTAGAAAATATCTCAATTCATTTTGGATTCCTCAGGTTAGTCCTTGTTACAAATTTGGTCCAATGCAGTGAGCAAGACATAATAGTCACACAGGCTTAAAAATTCCTGAACTGATAAATATGACAATGGTAAAGCAAGCTGTCCCTAATTAAGGATATTGTATGAATGTTAATGGTATTTCAAAGAATGATTCAGAAAAAAAAAAGATACAAACATCCAGTTGGCTGCCTGAAGGGAACAGATTCAGATAATAAACCAGAAAGGCAATAAATCTCAGACAGTAGTCAACTGTTTCAATATCCAAAATTAATTTTTGACTACAGCAGCAAAACTTTAGACATTGTATGATTTAAAAACAAGAAATATTCCAGATCTTCATCAACCATATCTCTGATATTAATAGGAATTCTCCAGCTTGAACTGACAGAAAATATTAGCATATCACTTAGCATGAGTCAGTTGCATACATAAAATCATCCAGCATTAAAATAGGGACTAATATAAAAAGGTCCTTTTACATATAACCTGAGAAGTGAAATTATGGTCGCATAGCTGACTGACAGAGCTCGATGACCTTGGCGCTGACCCACTATGTTAAGACAGGGAGTGCTTTCAAGTACCTGCATTACACATAGGTAGCTACCTGCAAAACTCCTTTGCCTTTGTGTCAGTGGGCACTGGCCTTCCTTCTGGAAGAAACCTACTCTTATATATGTCCTGCTCACTGCACTGCAGCTAAAGACACAGTTGGATGGTTCTGTAGAAAACTTACACAAGTTAATCTTCTTCTTCAGAGCTTGCCTGTTGTCTGTGGTTCAGCACGAGATTGTGTCTAAACTACGGATGGCTTGTGAATTTGGACTTGAGGTTGGTTTAGGTCAGTGAAGGATGCACTATGTATGTAGTGTAACTGGCACTAGATACTTCTATTCTTCTACTTCAATTATTTGGTGCAAGGACTGGATTTCAACTGCTGCCACCTGTAACTCTACATGTTTATGGGAAACTTTTTCTTTATTAGTGTGGGGAGTACAGATTGCATTGGCCTGAGGTTTGTACATCCATAACCTAGAGCCTTTTCTTGATTCCTTCCTGCTATTAAATATCAAAAGCAAGAGCATGGAAAAAGGTAAAAAGATAAAGAATTTAGTTGGCCACAATATTGTGATTCTTAGTCTTTGATTAAAGACTTCAACAACCTGATTTAGCTTTTCCTAAACTTCAGATCATTTCACGGCAGTTTACAGCTTCACTACACTGTGTTAAAAAATGATGCTATATCAGAAAAGAGAATATTTCACCTATCAAGAAAAAGTGTACTTCTCAGGGTACATTTAAACTCTAGATATAGCATGCTAAAGGTCCAGTGGGAAAATATTTGCCAGTATGAGGACATATAGCAAAATGTGGCACAAGTTTGGAAGTAACTTGTAAATATATGCAGAACAGGTTAAAGCTGAGCATGGATGAGAAGGATTAATCCTGACTTCTAAGTGTTTATTCTGATCATTCTTTTTTTCTTTTACTTCTTTTTTTTTTTTTAATAGCAATAATCAGCACAAAATATCAGATTATTAAATCACTAATTTTCTGATTAATCATATATTTTTCGTTCTGTGACTTACTTCAGTATAAACTTGAATTTAACATTTTGGCTGTTCCAAGTACAGAACATAGATGTTTGTCACATTATATAAACAGACATGTAGGAAATCAAAATATAAAAGTGCTGTCACATGTAATACATTATAGTAACCTACTTTCTTGAGTTTCCTTCTCAGTTTATATACTAAATATCTTTGTCTTTGGAGCGAGTCCNATAGGAATGTTTGGACTCGATGATCTGGTGGGCCTCTTCCAACTTGGCGATTCTGTGATTCTGTCTTTTATATTTTCAAAATCCTAATTATTTTACCTGTGAATTATTTCCTAATTTTCTTTGATGTTACTTATGTCTTGTTACCATGATTTTTTTTCTACAAGATACATGCAGACCTTTCCCATAAAAATTTCCATAAAATAGACCTGCTTGCCATTCCACCCTCTGTGTCATCTTCTGATAGCTGATCTTACTATGTTTTCTCTTTCTTTTTTCCTATTATTTCTTTTTCTTTTGATAACAACCTTTTCTCCAGTTTCTTTCTCAATTTTTTTTTCGCAGACTTCATGAAAAATGATGAATCTACACTTTTTCATAAGCCACCTCCAAAAAATAAGCAAGGAGAATTGCTAGGACCTGAAATCCTTAATTTCAGAGAGTATTTCACTCTTCTGTGTGAATATACATAATTACAAAATAAGGCTTGAGAATATAAGAGAGGGGGAAATGTGAGCACAGTAGAATTTTATTATTATTTTTAGTATTCGTGAGGTATGGAAATTTGGACGATATCTCAGAATTTGTGTTGCAAAGGAAACTACATCTTTGAGATCTGCATTTTCAGGCAAGTTTCAGCAGGTTTTATTGCTGTTAGATACTTTTAAAGAAAATAAAATATCATTCAAATAAATATAAGAGAGTTAACATTCACTTTCCTACTTAGGTAAAAATATTGGATAAATATGTCTTAAGGAAGATATATGAGTATGGCAGAAATGGTCTTGTATTGTAAAAATGTATTCTGACCTAAGAATATTAAAGTTACCATTCTTTTTAGAACTGGTCCAATGCCCTGACTGTTGCCACTACTAAGTGTTTAGAGATAGACGGGATTTCAGAAGGTACATTGAAAGACCTGGCTACAGGATCTTGTGTTTGTTTGGTTTTTACCTAATCCTAGGAAGCTTGTGCCCTATCTGATGGTAAATTATTTGGTTAACCTCTTGATATAATTAATATCCTTTTGCAATATATTCTTTTTCTTATTACAGTTTCTTATGAATAGCGGTTCTTATAAGTTAAAACATATTCACTCCCCATTCATAGATAGCCCCACTTAAGAAACCTCACTGCTGTCTTTGTCTCTTTTTTCTATTTCTATTCTATTGCTTTATGTTTTATTGTGCATTACATATTACAATTCCTAGTAGTCACTAGTGACTTTGAGAGACATTATTACCATAACTATGAAATTGTTTTGACTGCCAATGAACTTTTTACTCATAAGAAAAACAGTGTATACTGGTGCTGAGGGGCATGTTTTAGTGTTCAATAGGAACGGTTGGACTCCATGATCCAGTGTGTCTCTTCCAACCTGATTGTTCTATGATTCTATGATTCTATATATTCTCATACACATAAAAAACCCCCAGCATTTTAGGGGCAATATCCTACACGTTTACAAAATAATTAACTTAAAAACATAACTCAAAGTTTATGGTCCAAGCTTAAGTTTTGGAAAACATTCAGGGAAAACAATGTTCTGGATTTTTTTCAATTCCTAGGTAATACAAAATCTGTGGAGAAACAAATGGGATTTATGCATAATCAAAACCAGTCATTTTCAGTACAACTGTAGTCTTTCCCAGTGCTAAAGAAAAGGCAGATCAATATATCCACTGTTTATTTCCTTGTCGCAGAATTTTGGAGATGTTTCATGTAAAAAAACCTTAAGGGTCAATTGGAAGTGAAGAGGATGAGATACAGAGCTGAAAAAAACTCACAGACAAGTTGTCAAAGTACTGTTTTCTTCAAGAAAAGCTTAACTGGCCCAAAACTGGTAACAGGGCAATGGTCAAGATACCACTTTGTTAGGACAATGTTGAGCAAAAATATTACAGTGTTCCTGAGAACAGTCTGTTACTGCTAGTCTGTCTTCAGTTAGTCCTTCTTGGCAACAAGAACAGGTAAAAGAACTGTGATAAGCAGGAGAGATGGGAACAAAAAGAGGAATAAACTATCACTGAGAGAAGATACTGAAACAGAGTGGAGGTGGGGAGGAGTTGGTCTATCTTGGTGACATTGTCATCTCCTAAAAGAAAGAGTATTCTGACAGAATAGCAGACCCTACAGAGTTTCTCTTGAAGTTTGGATCTAACCAGTAAGTTCACCAATGAACTGCTGTTCTGTAAGAGGCAGAAAATCTACCATGACTCCCAGAGAAAGCTTATTTCTCTGTATCAGCCATGAAGATGAGTCCATTAACATAAGAAGTTTAACTGAGCATATCAGCTCAGCAGGATGAATCAGATTTTCTTTTTGAGTATCTACATAAATTTACTGTTTGTGCCTTAAAATTGAGTGTGATAATGAACTTGGACTATTTAGCATTTTAAGTTTTGGTCTTTGTATTTCAGACTAATCAAATCATATTTTTACAGAGCTAACATTTTAATGTAGAAATCTCTTAAAACCTGGATAGATACGTTGATGTAAATTAAATGTCAGCAGATATCAGCACATTCATTGATTTAATCCTTTCTTAAATGTGATTGCATTTGGATTTTTGTTTGTTTGTTAGCTAATGTAGATGCAAAAGACTATGTCACTATTATTTCATTAATAAAGAAGCATATTAATTACTAATTTTGCACCCAAGTGTAAATTCACACACAAAAAAACCAAGGAGAGATTTCTGTAGCAGCTTACTCATGTTATGATGTATTATAACGTAGACATGAAGTTTAATACTTCTATTAAGACTTATGAGTTTAAACATGTTACTATGTATCTTGTTTCATACTCACATTCTTGCAGAAATAAAAGGTGGGTTTAGATTGATGTGTTGTTGCTACGCAATTAGGAATAGTAGTAGGAGGTAGTTTTCAAATCTTTTAGTTTTCCCCTTGTCCAGCAAGTTATGTGTGTCTTTTATTAATGATGTCAATATAACAATAAATGAAGGAATTCTTCATGCATATTTTCACTTTTGTAGGAAGTTTTGCTTTTCTTACTTTGCATAGAAATGTGAATGTTCAGCATAGCATTATCTACAAGGGTCAAGTAGGTTCCTTATTAATACAGTTCAGAAGTATATACTCCATATGCTTGTGCTGGGATGGAAGGTAGACCTACTTTCTAAATTATTCCCAGTTTCAGTCCTTCAAGTATAACAAGAAAGTTAGAGAGGTACAGTTATATATATACCTCATTCTCTTCCTTCTTTTGTGCTGTAACATGAGAAATATGCAGCTGCTTTATGTTTGCGAGAGTAACTTCCTAGGAGCACCTCAGGAGTCAGAGCATTCTTATTAGACAGGCTGCATGCAGCCAGGCTCTAGTGGAGTCTGTGTTCTGTTAGCATAAATTCAGACTATTTGGTGACAGTCAGTCCCAGTGCCTGGGGGACATTCCTGAATAAGTGTAATTACTAATTCCAGCATAGCTTTAAGAATCCTTCAATACACATTTGGTTTTGTTCCTTATAAAGCAATAATCATCCTCTTGGCCTCTTTATATATGCAGGCTGCTAACATCTGTCTCCTTTGTACATGTGATATGTACTAAAAAAATACTTAAGTATCAGTTGCCAGGTGAGCTGGTGAGTTACTGGGAACCCAGCACTGAGCTGTGGTAGCTCCCCTGTGTTGGCAGGGCAGGGCCTGGCACCCAGCACCCACCTCACTGTCCCAGACAGGAACAGATGGATGGGGGGAATTTAGGCAATCCCAGCCCCAGGTTTCAGGTGCATCCATGGGGACTGGGACATGCTGAGGCCAGGATGGGACTTAGGTCCACAGGTTTATTGATTCTGTCAATGAAATTTAGTATTTTATAATTTTTTTAGTGCAGAAAGATGTTTCTAACAGTACAATTTTGTCTATGTCTATGTATATGTATAAAAATCCATATGCGACTTCACCTCCAAATACTTTGTGTAAATATTACTTCGTCAATGTCTTGTCCTTGGAAAGCTTATGTTATATCAGTCCAAAAAAAAAAAGATAATAGGATAAAATCCCTGCTATTTTTCAAATTTATGAAATAGTTCTTTCTCACTGAGGGCTCAGTTGAAGCCCCAAATTTGTTAATGAACTGCATGAGATCATTTACCAGTCTAAAGAGAACAATGGCTATGAATGGATAGTTTCAATGACTGCACTTTTTCTTTAGGGAGTCTTACCTTCATTCTGTTTTATCTAGCACCCCTGCAGAGGGCTGCCTTTGTAAATCAGTCTCAAGACAGACTATATGATGAATTCATGGAGTTGCACATTGCCAAGGTTGTTGATCCAGTCTAAAGAGTCATGCTTCAACATTACTATCATGTTTTTACATTATGTGATGCTTGTGTTGGATTCAGCTGTCCAGTTTTAATGTGAGTTGTTGCACCCTTCTGGGCAACCCAGGTGGCACCATTATGTCCTTGAGTTATGCCTGAATTAAGGAATTACACAGAACCTTGTTAATTCCTGGGCATTGCATACAATTTTTCTGTACTCGGGAAAGACTAGAAGAGTCATTGACATACAGGACTTCAGGACTGTGTAAGCTAACACTCCCACAAATGCTTTGGAGACTGAGAAAGTTTATGAACTTACATGCCTGCTATTGTGGACAAATTCATCTTTGTGTCTGGGAATGTGCCTCATCATACTTCATTTATCAGCACAGATGTAGACATAGGATCCATGCAAATGGGAGTTCTATATCTGCTCTATATGTCCTCTATGTTAAAAAAGTTCTTATCTTCTTTGCTGACTCGCACTGAAGGCAGTATGAACTCTGTGCTTTTTTTGAGAGTCTCATGTTGCATTCCTATTTATAATTTTCTTTTCTCTTTTGAATATATACTTTTGTACCCAAGCATCAAAAAGTGTAGGAAGAAAGGCATCATGGGGGACATTTCCATATATATGTATACATTATTTGTTTATACCTTGTGAATACCTGAAGAAATGCAGAAAGAAGGAAAAATACTTACAATATTTCTATATTTGCTGCACATGATCATTTTTTCCCCGAAATTCAGAAACTATATTTAATGGGAAAAGACTGGATTGAGGTCTCACCTTGGGCAAAAGTAGAGGAAAACAGAGACTAGCTGCCTAAGCAGAAACTTCAGAATTGAAAAGGCAATGTATTTTAGAAACTTGTTTTTGCTGAGAGAGTAGGAAGCCTCAGCCAACAGATATTAACTTTTAATATTGAACTTCCCTGGAGTGAGCTTCAAAAAGACACTTGTAGACTAAGTTTAAGAAGAAAAACAGGAGAAAAGGGAGTGAGACATTGGAAACAATGGAGACTTCCAAATCCTCCATGAATTTTAAAACATGATTTGATTTGGTTTTGGCTCTGAGAATGTTCATTCTGTAATTAAAATAATGATTAATGATTGTTTGGTTTCAGGGGAAAAAAAAGATTCTTAATAATGATCAGTGTTGATCAGCTGAATGTCCCAAACTTATTCAGAGCTAATTTCAGTCCCTCTATAGCATAGACAATAAACAAAGGTATTATGACTTACAATCCTAGATTTAGATTTTAAAAAGTCAAGAAGACTCAACATTATGTAAACCCAAAGAGTTGACTTTGAGACTGGTTGAAGAAAATATCTAAAAATTCAGAATTCTTATCAAAATTCAGTTGAACACTCCATAACATGTTGAAATATCTTATGTAAATATGAGATTATACCTTGGAAAACAGAGGGGAAAACTAGAAATCTTACTGTCTTAGACTGAGTCATGAGAAGGGGATGTCTTTCTCTAGATCTGTCTTGTATTTTTCACCACCTAGGCAAATATGGAAGTAGAAACGATAGTCAAATGCTCTTCTTACTTTTCTGTTCTGTTCAGACAGATCATGCTTCTGATTTGTAGAAGAAATCAGAAGAGACTAGTCTATTTCCTTGTTGCCTTTTTCACATGTGAGGCATTCTCCCATTCTCCCAAACTCTTCTAGAAGACTCAGTATGTGTAGGAAGGGCAGGGTCTTGTTTACATATTTCAAAGTATAGCCCCAGACAACAAACCACAGATGAGTATTAATTTAAGAACATTATTCATAAGCACTAATATACAATTCTGCTTCTCAGATATATTTCAGTATGCGTGTCCTGACCATATCTATAAGAAAAGGTAATAAAATGTGTAAATAAAATAATTTTAACACCCTTAGTTACTTTATTTTTTTTTATTTCAACCTTACCTTTGTAATTTTTATTCTATATCCAAAGAAAGCACTATTTTGCTCCATCACACTATCATTTTTTCAGGCTACTTCAGCTGTCATTACCCTACCAGCTGCTGCCCCCCTACCCAGTTTTCTCTACACAGGAGAGAAAATTGCTAA
Organism: Piaya cayana; assembly: GCA_013389865.1. Lineage (NCBI taxonomy): Eukaryota > Metazoa > Chordata > Aves > Cuculiformes > Coccyzidae > Piaya > Piaya cayana. The sequence continues at coordinate 107,036 of WAAB01021012.1, read as the reverse complement.
TGATAGTATTAATTTGATGTTGCAATTAGTGGAACTCTGATGAAATACACAAATTCTCACACTGGAGTTAGAAGAGTCACACTAATGTAATCATGGGCACGTAGAAAGACTTCAGGATGTGGATCTGAAACATCAATTATCTGCACCCTCCTCTACTCCTTAGGATTCAAATTTCAGAAAACCGATTCTTCTAGCTGAATGAAATATATTCAGAGCTATCAAATAATGTAAATAATGTGACCAGATGACATGATAAACTAACAACCTAGCCCACTGTAGGACAGAAAGAAACTTTTTTTTTCATATTGGTTGGTTTCATTCTGTGTCATACTTTAATACTAGCACTGACTTGTTCCAAGAAAATAACTTCCATTTTTTAAAACTTATTTGATATTCTTTTATAAAACAGGCACACTTTTTGGAAACTAATAAAGACTTATTCAATAATTTTACCAAAAGTTTCCTTCTTTTCTTCTTCCTTCCCTCTGTCTCTCTAATTTTTTGACTTGCTCCTCAGCAGAAACAAAGCTTTTCTCCCCCCCCAAAAAAAAAACCAAAACAAAACAAAATCAAGAACAATATTATAAAGCAATAAGAAGATTCTAATATAAATAATTATTTTTTGCTCTGACATTTTAAGCCAGAACTGCTAGAATCTTCTGATATAAAAAAAAATTCATGTATGCTCTTGGAACCTGAAAGGTTTTTGCTTAACTGGAGGATGCCTTAAACAGTGAAGAATAATAATCAGGGAATCGGAATAAAAATCATTTATGGACATTTAATATTTTTTTCTTTTTTTGAGGAAATGTTAGTTAAATAAATACTGCTTCTGGTTAAACCATTTTTTTGTCAAGTCATGAGGTGCTTGGTATTTTTAGTGAGAAAAAAAAGAAGCAAGCAATGAGACAACACTTTTTGTCCCTTTTCTTCTGCTGTTGAAAACAATCCAACTAAGAGCTAATATCAAAACAGTGCATTGCATCTAATTTATGTCTTAACACATTTAAAAACAGTTAAGATTTTAAAATAAAGAAGTGGCTGTAAGTTCATGTATGTGTTGAAAGAAGGGAAATTAAGTACATTAGGACAACAGTGTTGCATTGCATTGTAGCACTACATTTAAATAAATCTATTCGTATGATAAACTTCCCTTTAAGAGATACAGCAGTTTGTCATGAGGCAATGTGAAAAAGTTGTCATAGCATCATCAAAATTAGTCATGTATCTAATTACAACTAAAACAAACTCTTAGTAACTTTTGCAATCTTCCTTAACAGTTTTACTTGCTGTTTCTTTTAGGCCTTCAAACCAACCAATAATAATCATAAAGTTATTAAAAAAACAGGGAGTAGCTTCTTATGTACAAACAGTATTTTGTTAATCTTGATAACAGAGATTTAATGAAAGACATAAATACATCTTAATACTTGCAAAATATAGGTTTCGCAAAGTGCTTAGGCACAAAATACTTCAGATTTGTGGCACAGATTAAAATATGAACTAAAACATGAGATCATAGCTTTTAAAAAGGTGCTTTCAAAGAGACAGGCAACAAAGTACTATGAAAATAAAGCTCCCATCTTATCTTTTAGGGATTTGAAAATAAAATTTTAAATAAAATAATTGTATTAGTTCAAGAGATCCTGTCTGCTTAATAAGAATCATTTCCAGGCAATAAGAACAAGCTGATGTTCAGGAGAAATACTGCATACAGTAGCAGGGTTGTTGTTTGGTTACATCTAATGTGTTACAAGCATGTATCCCAGGAAGTAATGCCCCCCTATATCTAGTATTTTAAGTGGTAGAGGGTGGCTAATCACTTCTGAGAAGACAAGTCACCTCACATCACATAACACACGAGCAAGAGATTCTTTTGGGCTTCCTGCAATCTTAAAGCACACAGATATATACATGGATCTAGTGGTGGGGTTTTTTTACCTCCCTAGTTCATAATATATGAATTTAAGCAAATTCTATGCTGGATAATCACATGTCATGGAGTATGCAGAGCCTACCAGAACAGTGTTGGAGCACAACTTTTTACATGATAACAGAACTGTTCTGTGAGAAGCAATTAATTTTTATTTTCCCCACTTAAATGGAACTTTGTTCCATTGCAAAAGCCTGGAAAAAAAAACAAAATACAATTTTGCTAACATAGCAAAATACCACTTATCCTGCTTCTGAACTGAACCTCAACAGGAGATCAGAGTACCTTCTTGAATACAGTGCACTATTTTTATAAAAAGGAAAGCTTTAAAGAGCACTCAAAAGTAGATTACAGCCAGTTCTGGCAGAAAAATGAGCCTACCCCCTTCAAAGTCTAGCTGACTTACAGTAGGATTTTTACACATACTTAGTGTGCCCCAGAGACAGTTTGTGGAAACTATTTCTTTTTAGAGCAGTATTCACTGTCAGCCCTGATGCAAACTAGCCAGGCACTTTATGCATACCTTATGTTGCTAACTCCGCTCTTCTACATCACCCCAGGAAGGGAAAGAAACAAACAGCACAGTGAAAACCTTCAGAACCATACTGATAAGTCTGAAATATTGAGGAATAATATAGTAAAAATTACAAGTGTTCACTACGATGCTGATATGAACACTCATATATTATAGTGGGAAATAAAGAGACTGAAGGAGCTAAACATTATTCACTTCAGCAAAGTTCAATCAATATTAAGATAAGATCAATGCCTGAAATGTAAGATCCTACAGCACAACGATACAAATCAAAGTAGGAAATTGTTCATACCCTTAGAAAATGGCAGGAGGAAAAGTAACAATGAAAAGCTAAAACCAGAAAAGCCCAGGCAGTATGGCATGCAGGAGTGGGAAGTGGTGGTGGTGGTGAAGAACAGGGTTATTAACAGACAGAGTAGTCAAGACTAATAGATTAAAAAGGAACTGGGGACAATCAATACCCCCTAGGTTTGAAACTAGCTTACATTAGATAGTAATGAGTACTCCTGGAATTTCTGAAGATCAGTATGTGCAACAGGAAACAAATCCTTCCTGGTTCTGTCACTTCTGTTTCATTAGAATTTCTGTTTTCTTGTACAATGTGTTGATTTCCTTTTTAAGCGCCTCAGAAAAAGACCCCAGGACATTAACATTATTAGATCATTTTTTCTAAGTATCATTTATTTTAAAAACTTTTTCCCTCTATCCAGTTCACTTTAGGTTGTACTTCCGATGCCCTAGAAGCTTTTAGTTTAGCTTTTCAAATCTCCAATGATTTCTTATTTCCAAGTGTCATGGATGACCTTATTTGCTGGTTCCAGTCCTTTAACTTCCTCTCTGGAACTGGCTGCAGGAATTGTGCTGTCCTGTTTTATTTTGGCTGGTAGAGGGTAGTTTCAGAAAAGGAACTCTGCATCCCCACAGAGCTGTCACATCTGTGTGCTTTTTTATTTTGTACAGGTTTGTGAATAAAAAAATATAATAATGATTTTTTGTCGTCTTCTTTCTTCTCTGGAAATGTGATTCAGAGATGACAGTAGAAATGCAGTATTCATGTAATACTGAAGATCAAAAATTTCTGACCTCAATGTGCCCAATGAATATATATTTTAGAATAGGAAAGAGGAAAAAAGGGGGGAAAGAAAGCTACTTCAGAAGTTTCATTGTAACATACAAGCATAAGGAAGCTTAAAAAATAAAAGAAGGTAAAAAACTTGGAACCTTACATTGTAAGAAGGTAAAATTCAGTCAGAGAAAGCAGAAAAAAATACTTTATCTCTTACATTCAGAAATGTAGATCAGTTATTACCACTCCTATTCTCTGGTGCCTTCTTCCTACCTTTCCACTATCTCAAATACTCTTTCTTGGTAATTTCTTTGATCCATGGTAACAGCAACCAGAATGTATCTTTTGCTTGCAGGATGCATCTATTAATTGAATAATTGATAAACTGATAGATTAAAACATTTCTTTTACTTGTTATTCTTCATGAGATCTCATAGATTTACATTCGTAAAGTGGTAATGAAATTATTTATTTGCTCACAGTAAATATATTAATGGCAACAATTGTCAAAAGGGGAGAGGAGAAAATACTCTAATTTAAATACTGATATAAATACCTGATACCTAACCTATTCCATGTATAACTGATAGTCAAATTAATGTAACATGTATCTGCCCTAACACAAACATCTTCTGAGATCTTAAATACAAAGAACCCTACATTTTGGGAAAACAGACTTCCAGCTCTTCAAGGAGTTACTCAGTAGGACTGCTGGGACATGGTCCTCAGGGACAACAGAACAGAACAGAGTTTTCCATGAGGCACAAGAGCGCTCAGTGCCCATATGTGGGAAATCAGGAAGAGACCAGCATGGTTGAGTTGAGACCTGCTAGTTAAAATAAATAAGAAGAGGGAACTGCACAGGCAGTGCAAACAGGGACAGGGAACCTGGGATGTGTATAGGGATGCTGCCCAGTTGTGTAGGGATGAGGTCAGAAAGGTCAAGGTGCAGCTGGAGCTGAACTTGACAAGGGAAGTAAGGACTAACAAGAAGAGTTTCTACAGGTACGTCAATCAGAAGAGGCAGGTCAAAGAGAGTGTATTCCCACTGGTGGTTGGGAATGGTGACCTCGTATCAACAGACAAGGAGAAGGTTGAAGTATTTAGCAACTTTTTTCCTCAGTCTTCACTGACAACCACTCTCCTAATCCGTCATGGGACAGCAAGATGTTGACCAGGGGAATAAACCCCCTCCCACAGTAGAGGAGAATTAATTTCATGACCACCTGAGGAACCCGAACATATATAAGTCTGTGGAACTGATAAGTTTCATCTCAGAGTCCTGAGAGATTTGGTTGATGTTATTACCAATCCACTCTCCATGATATTTGAAAGGTCATGACAATCAGGAGAAGTCCTCAGTGACTGGAAAAAGGGTAACGTTGTGCCAATTTTTAAAAAGGGTAGAAAAGGTGAACCTGGGAACTACCAACCTGTCAGCCTTACCTCTGTGCTGGGGAAGATCATGGCACAGATCATCCTAGAAGTCATGCTAGAGCACATAGAGGACATGGAGGTGAATAATGGCAGCCAGCACGGCTTTAACGGGGACAAATCCTGTATGACTAACTTAGTGGCTTTCTATGATGGGGTAATCACAGCAATGGTCACAGGGAAACAGACACATGTGATCTATCTATACTTCTGTAAAGCCTTCGACACAGTCCCCCACAACATCCTTCTCTCTAAACTGGTGAGATATGGATCTGATAGGTGGACAGTACAGTGGTTAAGAAACTGGCTGGATGGTCATATTCAGAGGGTGATGGTCAATGTCTTGAAGTCCAAATGGAGATCTGTAACAAGTGGTGACCCTCAGGAGTCCAACGCTTTTTCATATCTTCATTAATGATCTAGACAGTGAGATTGAGTACACCCTCAGCAAGGTTGCTGATGACACCAAGCTAAGTGGTGTAGTTGCTACACCAGAAGGACAGGATATTATCCAAAGGGACCTGGACAGGCTGGAGAAGAGGGCCTGTAAGAACCTCATGAGGTTCAACAAGGCCAAGTGCAAGGTCCTACACCTTGGCTGGGACAATACCTGATTTCAATACAGGGTGGGGAATGATGTGATTTAGACTGGCCCTGCAGAGAAGGACTTGTGGGTGCTGGCTTGTTATGAGCTGGCAATATGCGCTTGCAGCCCAGAAGGCCAACCACATGGCACAGAATACCTCCACTAGCCACTTGAGGTCAGCTGTCCTGGCTCTCTACTTCCCAACTTTATGCTACTGCTTACTTGTAAAACATGAGAAAATGAAAAAGTCCTTAATTTCCTATGAACAATCAGAAACATCAGCAAGCTTTTGAGCACTATTTTTATACTAAAATCTGGAAGAATTACAACTTCTGAGAAGAAAACTAATTTTATACCAGCTGAGCACAACCTAGCATTACCTCGAAACAACTAAGGCAGTATATGATGTCAACGTTATTCTCACGCTAAATTCAAAATGCAGCAGATACTGGGAAGAAAATCAACTCTATCCCAGCCAAAATCAAGACAAATTGCATTTCTTACAGTCTATAAATGCATCACATTAAAAGAATGAGTGGGAAAACACACAGAACAACCCAGAATATATCCTTTCAAAAATTCTGTTATTTTCACAAACATACAAGCAATAAATACTAACTTGTATGTAATACAGATTGTATGTTTTCTGTACTAAATTTTTTTAACATTTTTCAGCTGTCTTGTTTGCAAAATGAAATGGAAGTAAAGAAAGAAAATTTAAGCACCTAAAAACTATTTATGAGTAAGTGCTATAGTGTAAACATATCATTTTTCCTGCATTTGTGTGTCAAAAATGTTTGCCTTGGCTGATTGTCTCATAGTCACCTTGAAGATTTGTTAGTGACTAACGTCTCCATGGTACTGACTAAGGTCTAAAGCCAGTAGGTAATTTAGACTCCATTCATGAAATGTATTTCTCTTTGAATCAAAAGGCACAAAATTACAATTAGTTTTGGTGAATCATCTGAAGTCACTACCTTGAAAAACAGCTGTCACTTACCTAGATATGTCTGAAGACCTTAAACTTTGACTGCGATAACCTCCTGGTAGGTTGGATCTTAATGAAGAAATTTTTTTTTTTTTTTTTTTAAGCTGCATCATGGGCAGTTAGTGAATCAGCTTGCTTCTTTTCAAATTCCCTAATATTCAGATTCTTCTGTTATATAAAATATCTGTTAATTTCTTCTTGCAAAATAAGGAGCTAAATCAAATAAAAAGGCAGTGAATACTTAGCAGTAAGTATAACAAGGCCCTAAAAATGGAGTAGTTAGGCACTAAAAATGTTTAAATGACATCCTAAGGTGATTTATAATACTGCAGAAACACACCAAGTATGCTTTGACATTTCTAGCTTTCTTTCAAGTAGTATTCTTAAGAACAGTGGGAAAATCAATGATGTAATCTGTTCAAAATAATCATGTTACATTTTTTCCTTTCCACAGGGTTCATCATTAGAAGTAGGTGATATTGATTACAGGTGTAGAATTCAATTTATATTTTAAAAAGTGTAAAATACCTAATATTCTGCAACACTCACATCCTATCTTTCCATAACACACATTATTTGTTACTAGTAAAGATAAGCCCTTCCCTAAACAATCTTGGCTCTTTTCTGTTCAATGCTTTCTTAAAACAGAAGTTGTTTTGTCATTAGGGAAATATACTGCAAGAGTCCTGACTAGTTTAATTTCTGGATCTATTATTTAAAAAAAGCTATATTTCACATGATTTTTATCAGATTGGAATTTGATTAAGATAGTAGCAGATGGTTATTAAATGTGCTTCTGTTCTAGAAGATTGGAATTACAAGCTATGCAATGCTGAGATTTTTGTGGAAATAATTGTTCTCAGGCCACAAAAAACTACTCAAACAATTGTTAACCTCGGATACAGACCACATCTGGAATATTGCATTGAGTTTTGACTTCCAGTTCAAAAAAGAAGTTGATAAATAGTAGTGATTTTAGCAGAGGGCCACTAAGCTGGTTGGGGCTAACAAACTTACACTTTGAGTAATGGCTGGTGGAGCTGGGCTTGGTCAGCTTGAAGAAGAAACATCTTTGGAGTACCTTGACAGCATCCTGCCAGTACACATGACAAAGTTACTGAGAAGACAGAGCCAGATTATTTACTGAGGTTCAGGGCAGGAGAATGAATGACAGCGGTTATAAATTTAAACGGAAGCAGCCTGACTTATGTGGGAAAACTATTTTCACCACAAGGACCATGAAGCATTGAAAGAGATTGCCTAGTGAAGCAGTCATATATCTCTTGTTGAAGTTTTCCAAAATCTGCCTAATAACCTTTGCCTGCTCTCACAGCAGAGCCTACTTGAAGCAGGAGGTTGGACTAGAGACCTCCTGAGATCCCTTTCAGCTTGAATGATTCAGCTATTCTGTGATATTGCAGTGAATGGCTACATGGTATAAGAGCTCAAGTTCAAGAAAACACTAGTGTGTTAAATATTTGTATATCCTCTGATATCAAGGGAAAAATATTTTAAAAAATTATTAGTTAAACACAAACCAAAAAATAAGTAACATTTTCTAAAAAAATACATGTTTCTACAAGAATTAACTACTAGGGTAACATTAAATATCTGAGTTCAGTGTCTACCTATGCAGAGAAATCAGTTGGGACCTATTTCTTCACCTGCATTTGTAAGTGGTGGTAATAAGCAAGTGATTTTTATTCCCTGCAAATGCATACATGAATTTTGTATATTTCTTTCCAACTGTAATGAACTGTTGCTTCATTACACTTTCTTATTATTTATAGACCAGTTAAAATGCACATGCAATATAAATATTTTGGTCTACTTCATTTACACTTGGAACAAAAGTAATTCATGACCACTTACTTCTTGACTTCCTATTTGTCACTGTTATCTAGTTCCAGGCTTGTTACCAGCTTGTCTATCAATTTACTGGAGGTCACCTGGGGTGGACATTATGTAAAATTAGACTTAATCTTTTTACAATTTCTTCATACTTTAAAATTAATTTAGCAATCCAGCTGTGGTTTTCTTGGAGATTTAGAATTTCCTTTTATATTTTTACACTTCAGTAGCTTCTGTTCATTTTACTTTCTGTTTTAATTTATTTATAATGTGCTTAGTTTTGTTTGTTGTTTGGGCTTCTTGATTATTATTTGTGGGTTTTTGTCCTCACTTCCTTCCCTGCTTAGAGATTACTTTCAAAACTTGAGATATTCCTATTCCTGAGTCTACATACTTTCACACCACCTGACCTTAAAGATATATGCACTTATGATAAGAAATTACTTTCTCAAGAATATCACAGAGCAAATAATAAGAAGCGAACCAGAAGACTGCTAAGTATTTCTATTTCTATTTCCTTTGATTTAGTCATCAAACCATGCAGACAAAACTGATAAGGCAAAATACATTGTACTAAAAGGATTTTCCTGGCTTCTTTTCATCCTAAAATTTCAAATACTTACTGCACTTAAGTTAATGCATCATATGCAACTGACTATAGTAGTTACTTAGAGAACCATTGGTGCTGAACCATGTTTAATGAGGCTATTGCCCAAAATCAATTAAGGTATCTGCATATCAGAGTAAAATGAATAGAGACCTTAATTAGAAATCAAAAGTAAAAAAACCCAAAAACCAAAAAAAATCCATTTTATTTGGTGGCAGGCATTGCTTTCAGACTTTCTACATACAGATTAATAAGTAAAATATTAGGGAAGAAAAGCTGGCAACATCATTTGATGAACATTTTGCACTAAAACGTCAAGTCACATTACCCTGAGGACCAGCCCTAAATCTCTGAAAAGGGAATATTATAAACAATTCAACAGACATGTCAGAAGCCATATATGACAAACAGAACTTTGGCTACATCACTGCATCTACACATACACATACACACACACCCCAATGTGTCCATTCTGAAAGTAAGTATTATGTAGGTTAGGGAAAGTGAAACAGAAGAAATAGCAAGTTGTAGTTCTTGAAGAACAATGTAGAGGTATGACTACAAGAGAAAAATGGTGAATATTTTAAGAGATAAAAGCATTAAATTAGTTAATAATTTTTATAATATAGAAAAAGCACATATTTGTATGTAAATACTCATAAACATCTGTACCTATGGAGATCATCTCTACAACTGGATCTCTATAAGTCTTATGCTTAAGTAGTCATGCTTTCTTTTTTTTTTTTCATGTAGTGCTAATTATTAATATGGTAATGATAGCATAAGAACCACCAATCCATTGGGCTTTGTCATTATCTTTCCCAAAAATTTGTACGTTGCTGTCTCCATATGGAATATTCTAAGGTTCTTCCTTTTATTTTTGCAGAGAAAGGATTACTTTTAACTACTTTTGATTTAGGCATGGTTGAAGATCAAATTAATTTTGTTTATTCAGTACCATGAAAATAAACTTTTGCAAAAAACAAATGGACTGATCTTGGACTTAAAATTTGAAGTAAATAGTTCTAAAATATTGTTTTCCTCTTAAAGGCTGAAGATAAATACCTTTTAAGGCACAAGTATATATTCTAGAAAACTACTATAAGCTTGACTAAAAGATATATGGGTACATAGGAGCTTATTTGCATAACTGTTCTCTGTGCAATAAGTTTTGCGTTTCATCCATGTAATTTATTGTCTGACTGCCTCCCATGCATCAGTGAATTTAACCTTAGACTCCAGTGAATAAAACACTGGATGCAACAATTTACACCTGGAACTCAGGTACAAGGAGGAATTACTTTCCTGAAAGTAAAAGATAATTACAGCTGGAAATCAACCCAGAGTGTATGACCCTTGCATTAGTGTGTACATAAATATGTTTTGGGTTTTTTTCCACAAGATGAATGGAAAGAGACTGCTATGAAATATCTTAGTGGATGATATTCAAAAGCAAGCAAATATTTTATTGTATTATCAGATTTCATTGTTGATCATAATTATTTTTCTTAAATGTCTGCATAGCTCATTTAAATCATAATTTTCCTGGAAGACATTCAAGAATACTTTTACAAGCTAGTTGAAATGGCTATTTGAAATCTCATTAAATTAGTAGAGGAAAATCTGAAGTCCAGAAACTTGAAATTTCAGGTTGGGAATAAATACTGGGAGCTGACTGGGTTAGGGAAAACTTTGAAAAAAATACCAGGGATCCTGATGGATAAATAAGTAGGAAGCAGAACCTGAGTCAGTAGTGCACACTCATGACAGTGAGGGCTAACCATGTACTGGGCTGCATTAGGAGGAATTTATCCAGAAGGGCACGAGAGCTAATTATTTCCTTCTAGTCGGCACTCATGAATCCACATCTGCAGTACTGCATTCATTTTCAGTCCTCCAATGCAAGAGAGAAGTACTGAAAAACTGGAATGAGTCTGGAGGAGGACTACTAGGGTGACTGAGGGACAGAGAACATGGCTTGGAAAGGACCTTAAAGATCATCTGGTTCCAACCTTTCTGACACGGGAAGGCAAACCTGCCACTAGATCGCGTTACTCAAAGCCTCATCCAACCTGGCCTTGAACACTTCTAAGGATGCTGCTTCCATAAATTCTCTGGGCAACTTGTGCCTCACCATCCTCACAAGAAAAAAATCTTCCTTATATCTAATCAAAATCTACTTTCTTTCAGCTTATGACCTTTACTTCTCATCCTGTTACTACAGTTCCTGATAAAGAGCCTCTCCCCAACTGTAGGCCCCCTTTAAGTACTGGAAGGTTGCTGTAAGACCTCCCTGGAGCCTGCTCTTCTCTTCTCTAGGCTAAACAAGCCCAACTCTCTCAACCAGTCCATGTACAGGATGTGTTTTAGCCATCTGATCAACTTTGTGGCTCTTTTCTGGACTCTAGCAGATCTATGTCCCTCCAATGCTGAGGAACACAATACTGAACACAATACTCCAGGTGAGTCTCACAAGAGTGGAGTAGAGGGGAAGAATCACTTTCATCAATCTGCTGGTCACAATTTTTTGATGTAACCTAGAATATGGTTTGCTATCTGGTCTGCAAGCACACATTGCCAGCTTATGATAAACTCATTCACGAGCACTCTCAAGTCCTTCTCTTCAGGGCTACTCTCAATCCATTCTCCACACAGCCTGTATTTGTGCTTGGGATTGCCCCAACCCAGGTGCAGGACCTTGGACTTGGACTTGTTGAACTTCATGAAGTTTGCATAGGCCCACCTCTCAAGTGTTCCAAGCCCATGTTTTGACTGCATCACAAAATGCAGTGCCATTGGCAAATTTGCTGAGGGTACTCTCAATCCCACTGCCCATTTCTATGACAAAATTGTTAAAAAACACATGTCCCAGTACTGAACCTGAGGAATACCACTTGTCACTGGTCTCCACTTGGACATTAAGCCATTGACTCTTTGCGTGCGACTATCCAGCCATTTACTTATCCACTGAGAAGTCCATCCATCAAACCCGTGTCTCTCCAATTTGGAGACAAGAAAGTTGTACGGGACAGTGTAAAATAGTTGGCACAAGGTGAGATAGATGGTGTCAATTACTCTTTCCTTATCCATGAGTGGTGTAGCCCTATCACAGGACACCACATTCATCAGACATCATCTACACTTAGTGATATCATGTCTTCTCTCAGCAATTCCCTCCTTAGTTTCCTGTGCCTCAGCTGAGTTTCCAGAGAAACCTTAATATTTAAAAATTCATTTTAAAAAGGCAGTGCCACTTTATGATTTTTGCAGTTTTTGACAAGATTTTTTTTCTCTTTACTGTATGAAAGAGAGGCTTTGACTTTAAAGGAAAATATGTTTAGTACACTGATTCATTTTAAGTGATATAATATGGATAAGAAGGTAATTCACTTTTCTTTAAAAATTTATTGGAGAATATATGTTGCCACTGTTTGTTAATAACAGCTCTTCTTTTATGTCTTTGATCTAAGCCATACTGAACATCACAAAGGACAAGCTTTATCCAATCTGTGCTACTTCTCTCCCTTAAGCTCTGCATACTGAAATTTGATTTCACAAGCTGCTCAGTAAAGCATAGGTCTTTAAGTATTGGCAGCACATATTCTCTTCCTTAGGCAGAACATATGCTGCCAACTAAAGTATGTCTGTCTCAGTTGGCTCAGAGAACTATAAGCAAATATTTTTTTGTTCATTTATTGGACCTATGAATTTAACACTCTGAGACAATAACGTCTGTTTTAAAGTCAGTTTAAAAAAAAAAAAGGAAAGCTATCAGTAAATTCTAGGATTATGAATCTATATTACCCAATCATTCACTAGTCACATGTTTTCCAAAATCTTTCATTTATATATTATGGACACAGCTCTAATCCTCCAAATCAGTGTTTACTGGAAAATTATTTATTATGATCTATGGATATCTGGGCATGAAGGTCTGGATATATCAATCAATTTGACAGACTAGTGAATCATACTATAAACTCTGTGGAGCTTGGGATCTTGCTTTTTATTGCAAAATCTCAGGAGTATATTATTAGGAAAATATATGTAGATCACCATGAAAACTAAAAGGATATAACTTATGCCTTTGTTATATTTGGGGATGTTCCAAATGGCTATTGCCTTTAATGATCACTTTAATTATCTTAATTTTATATTAAATAATTAAGGTCAGATTTCAGTACTTCTGTGGGCCACCTAAAAATGGCTGAAATTTTGGCATTTAAGAACCAGCAAAGAAGCCAGTATTTTTATAAAATTCTGTTATATAGTGCTGTGACCTTTTAATTTTACAGCTGCCTCTTAAATAGAAAATTAACAGCTATATTTTCATGTTTTCAAGGTAATCCATTATATATGATTTGCCTTGAGTAAATTAGCATACTGAAGTTTCAAATCCTTCATTTTGATAGGAAGAATAAGATTAGGAGAAATGTGGAGAAATTAAAATTTGTAGAACTACTTCAGATTAAAAAATTTCAATGTGTACAAATTGCTATGAACAGTCTTAACATATATAAGGTTTACCATTTAATGTGCCATGTGGAAAATAACTTCTTTTATTTTGCAAAATCATGAACAAATAAATATGGTTTTTTCATTTGTTATTTAGATGCAATATTCTATTTCTTTTACAAGAAATTATTACCTTCTCACATGGAGAAACATGTCATTGTTCTGAATAAAGTTTCTATTTACAAGGATTTCTATTCAGGATTTTAAGAAGTGTTCAGTCATTCTGTTGTGAAATACTTCCCAGCTAAGCAAGGCATAGCCTAGTCCAATAGACCTCTGGAAATTGCCAGCAGTGGCTTCAAAGGAATGCTATAAAAGTATAGGCAACAGGTATCTACCGTTCAATATTGAAATAGAAATCAACAATGTAAACTTGCATAAATTCTTGAAAAGTGATTTGGGCACATCTAATGAACTTTTAGCATAATATACAGACTTTGACTCTCTAAAGCATCAGATATGGACAGCTCCTGATGATCCAGAGAAGGATCATGTTACTGGTACCAAAGATATAAAAGATAATCACAATACAAGTAGCATTCAGAGAATTCCAAGTTGCATGAATATGTATTCCTTTAATACACAGTGAGCATAGCAGACTTCAGGTGGTCACTTATATATTTCATGAAGAAGAAATTGAATTTATCATGGTCTCAAGGAATTTGCTAGTCCTTCCTGAACTCTACTAAATGGAATGGTTAAATTTTAATGTCATTGTTTTTCAAATTATAACCTATACTGTTAAAGCAATCAAATGAACAGGCAGTCAGTAGAGTGAAAACAAAAGTCATACGAACAAACTTGACCAAATACTTTTCAATATTTGCAAGATTTTTACATTATGTATAATTTTAGTAATAACTGTGTGTACTTAAAGAATCTGAAGATGTTTCTGAAATAATTCACTGAATTTTTTATAGTTTATCAACAGTATGAATAAGCTGAAATTCTCTAATTAGGTGTTTGGTCCTCCATATTTTGAAACTGTTTATTAGTTTTAGATGGTTTCATTTTGTTGTGTTTTTTTAAAAAAAAAACAAATTACCCCAAACAAACAAAAATCCCAAACTGCATTTAAGCTGACAACTCAGTTGTCAAGCTTCAACCTGATGCAATTTGAAGTGGCTGAGGCTTTTAAAGACATCTAATGAGGATTTTGATTGTGGAAAAGCTATGTCTGTCACTGTCTTTTCTTCAGTTTTGTTAATACCAAAACAGAAAAAAACAAATGGTAAGTCTTGTTTCCCTAGTCATGCAGCAATAAAATGGAAATAGAAACTGAAAAAGAACAAGTATTAAAGAAGAATAAAAGGTCTTATGAAGACAGAAAGGAATACCTAGACATGGTAGTTAACTTTCAATCATTTGATATGTTCTGTGAAATTATTACATGTAATATGACATGCTACATATACCACTACCCATTCTGTATGTTACTACAAACATCATAAATGTTATCTATCAGAAAATACTGGTTTTATTGGTTTTGCTGTAGTTATGAGCTAAAGCAGAAAAAAATTGCCTGGGAAAATAAGCAGCGCTAAAGAAAAGGACAAAAAAAAGGAGGAGTAATTATTAGACTTTATTGTAAAAACACACATGAAATAAATATACTGCAATATCCCAGTCTGTCTCTAAGATGAATCTCCTCATTAGGAAATTCTTCAGCTTTTTTGTCAGTTTAAAGTACTGCATTAAAACACATTTTTTTCAGATTGATTTTACTCAACTTTATGGCAAGCAGCATGGCACTGGAAGTTTAAGAGAGCTTTTCCAGCTTTTCAGTGAAAGTACTGAAACTGTAAAACTATGGAATTTCATATAAATTGATTTTATAAAAATCTTAATCTAGGATCTAGTTAAAATTATTCAGGCATTTTTAAATGAATTTTGTCTATTAGACTATTCTTAGAGCTGGTGTTGAATAGGAGATTTCATTCACTGCCATTCACAACTAGCTAACATTTAGACCAATATTCTTATTAAGTAAGTTAGATACTTATGAAAAATTATTCTATATTGTAAAAACATCCATCAGTTGTTTGAAAAGGTAGAATAGGTGGCATACAAAAATAAATTTCCACTGTATCTCCCACACAGAACAGACTCCTGGAAACTTTCTAATTCACAATGAATAGGTAAGAAAAAATGTATGATTTAGGGTAAATGATCAGATATAAGATTCTTAAACTCCTTACTCCACAATTGTTTGGAAAAGAAAAAGAAAAAAAACAACATGTTGTATATAATGGACAAAAAAAGGAACCAGAAAGTCTGTTACTCAAGACATACCATTGTTAGCTGGAGAAATGTGAAACAGTGAACTGAGTGATTGCTGTCATCAAACAATGCTTATAAAAGAAAAATACTGATTTTTGAATCAATATATAAATACAGTTTTGTATTTATAATACACAAAGTGTAGCTCAGAGGCTATAGTCTAGAAGCACATTATACCTTGGTTCATAACAAACAATAAAAGATAAACAAGCTTTTCTGGATAGTTTTCATGGAATAAAAACATCCTCGATTTTTTCATGATTCAATAAGTGTTCATGTATTTAAAAAATACATTGAAATTACAAAGAGATAACATATTTATTTTCCATTACTTCACTAGCAGAAAGAATACAAAAAGGAGGAAGTTTTGATGTGGCATGTATGCATGTCATATAGATATATATTGAAATTTTTTAATTTTTTTAAGTGAGCAGGTCTTCCACACCAGATGGAATATGATGAGGTTAACAGTAACTTTACAGTTCAATGTGTTTTTTTCAATTCTGAAGAAAGCTAAAGAACTGCTTTTTAGAAAACATTAAAAGGGAAAAAGAAAAAAGAAAAAGAAAAAAAAAAAAAGAAAAAAAAAAAAAAAAAAAAAGAAAAGAAAAGAAAAAAAAAAAAAAAAAAAAATGAAAAGGGAAAAAAGGAATTGAAAAGGAAAAAGAAAGAGTGAAAGGGAGTGAAGAGAGAGAAAGGAAAAATAAAAAGGAAAAACAAAAAAAAAAGGGAAGGAAGAAGAAGAGGGGAGGAAGAAAAGGAAAAGATGGAAAGAAGAAAATGAAGAATAAAAACAAGAAAAAGGAAAAAAGAACATTTTCTCCCTTCACTAATACCTCCAGCAATTACATTTTCCTTGGGCATCGCTCTTTCAGTGACCCAGAGTTAATACAGACAGCAAAAGTAATACCTGATAATAAATGTGCAAGCTTATGGGACAAAATGTAAGACAGAGCTGTTACTGAACTGCCTTTATTTCAATAAAGCAAAATAGCAAAATAAATAGAAAGAAGCTGGATAAGTAAAATATGTATTAATATGAATATTTCCCACAGTTTTAGCTATTATTCATGTTACCAATTCAAGTCAATAACAAGTTGGCTTACACTAGAAAGGTTAATCCTCACTAAATTGGGGTCACTTAGAAACTAAGATGGATTTCCTCTCTTATGAGATTTGTTTTAGCTTTTTATTTGTTTTCATGTATAGATCTAGACTCTGTCAAGGGAAAAAGCAGTAATTGATTCATAAGCAGACACACCTAGCCACATCTTTTAGTATCATTGCATTGCCTAAATTGTCTTCTGAGTATACTAGAAGAGTGAATATTACATTTATATTAGTCAGCATCTACTTTATACTGTATGCATGATAATTTAAACTTTCAGTAAAGGACACATAGCCAAGATCAATCTATCAAAGTTTAATCATTGACATTCTTTTGTGAAGCTCAGATAATACATCAAATTGCAAGGTGAAATTCTGCTGACAGATTACTCTATCAAACCAAGAGGAAGACAGAAGAAAATGTACCATAGCATTAGGCAGTGAACAAATTTCATTGAGAGTAAAGAACCAGCAAAAGCTCTGAACATTTTCCAGCAAATGACAGGATCATCTGGATGGGAGAGGTGAAAAAGCAAAGAATTTCCAGGAGAATCTGCTCCATGATCTTACTGGGCGCAAGAGGTGAGACTTATTGGCCTGTTTCCACAGGCCTACCTTTTCCAGGCAGTAGGAACTTCATTGGACTGTCATGACTTCTGAAATATGATTGATAGTGGCTTAGCAACTTCATCTGCCTGTTCCATCAGGATCTGCAGATGCATCTCATCACGTCCCATGGACTTATGCACCTTGAAGGTGAAGACAGAGGCAAAAATGTCATTGAGTACCTCAGCCTTCTCAATGTCCTGTTCTCCATTTTCCTTCTGGAAGGGGGTCCATAGGTCCTTGACCTTCCTTTTATCACTGATTTACCTATTTTTCTTGTTGCCCTTGACGTTCTTGACCTGGTTTAATTCTATCTATATATGAACAATATAGAAAAACTGAGAGATTAAAATATTCAATGAAATATTTGATGTGTACCAAATCCATAAATTGTCTCAGTGATATAGGCTTATAGGCCCCTTGGAACCCTCATCTGGAATGATCTTGTCAACACACAGGTAAATGTGTTTATGAATTACAGTCTTGAAATCCAATCCTCACAATCCTATATCAATGCCAGACTTGACAACGATCCTTTTTTTAATCTTTCAAAAATCAAACAGGTGACAAACGAGAAAAGCCTTTCTAAATCAAGATTTATTCCAAGGCATATCTAAGTCACTTCTTTTGATCCTTCTAAGGTATGATGATATTAGGGAATGGCTGTGAAACTGTGCCTTCACTGAGAACATTTTTATCCTCAGTGAAATCAATTTATGTAATTCTTCAGTTTACAATCTCTTATTCCATTGAGAAAAACATGAAATCCCTAATCTAGAGAACCATGCAACTTCAAAAATCAGATTCTTTCACTGCTAATTATGAGGAGTTAAATTCTAAAACTTTATTTAAATTATGATTTGTGGTGAATGTTTTGCAAAACTGAAAGCAATAGGAATTTAATAGGGCTGTATTTATACTAAGGGACACAAGATCTGGGTGGAAGTTTGTTTCCTCGCCATGACTGAAACACTACAGGTACCAAGTTAGTAAAAATTTCATATCTGATCCCACTGTAAGTACGGGTGGTTTCTCAGATTTCTCTTTTTAATAATTTGTCCTTCCCAAGCTTTTTCTTTCAAGTTGCTGCTGTCTTATATCCCAGATTTGGAAGTCACTGAGGAAAACTAATGCACATTTTGTCATCTCAGATCTAAATACTAAAGTGCTGCTTGATGATCTGGTCTTAAATTAAGGTTTTGGTTTTGCCATTTATAATTCTGAAGACATCTAGGGAGGGGTTCTTTATCAGGAAAAGCAATGATAGGAGGAGGACTAACAGTTTTAAGCTGAAAGACAGGAGATTTAGATTAGATATAAGGAAGAATTCCAGTGGTGAGGCACTGGAAGAGGTTGCCCAGAGAAGTTGTGAATGACCCATCCCTGCAGGTGTTCAAGGTCAGGTTGGATGAGGTTTTGACCACCCTGATCCAGTGGAAGGTGTCCCTGCTTGTGGCAAGGGGTTTAGATCTAGGTGATCTTTAAAGTCTCTTCCATTCCAAACCATCATATGATTCTGTGATCTGTAACCATACAAACAGACAGAAGCATAATTTCAGGTTTTACTGCAGAATCATATAGCTAAAAGCATGGCATAAATGAAAAAACAAAGCAAACCAAAAGAATAATTTTTTTTTTAAAGAAGGAATTGTAAAAAGATTAAAGAAAGGACAAAAACATACAAACACTAACTGAAAGTGATGTTCTGAATTCTGTCAAAAGGTTCCTTGGACAGCAGAGAATAATAGTCAATGACAGAGTGAGTGCAGTCAAGCTTTAACAATGATTAGCAAAATCCCTAAATTAAGAAAAAATATGGAGTAGAGGGCTTGAAGTTAGAAGTTTTGAAATTGCCACTGACAGCTGTGGCATTGATATGTTTTTCTATCCATATAAAAGTAATTCATCTTGGTTTTAACAAATTTGGTGATGTAAAACCTAAGCATTTAAGGCAGGAAATCACTACAGGCTCAGCTTTGAACTAGAATATCATTTGTCTCTGGGTTCTGTTATGTATCATCTTCTCAAAATTTGTAGTTGCCTGGCATTTCTTATGAATTCAAGGCACCTACTTTCTCCCCCTCACCTCATTTTAAAAATCATAGTGACATCACTGACAATATTTGAGCTGTCTTTCTTCTGGTTGTGATTTCAACCACTATCACATGACAACTGTGCTCTAGGCATCTATAGTACTTGTACCAATATTTAATAATCTGCAGAAAGCTGCTGTCACTTGTATACAATCAAAATGTAGTGCACAAACTTTCAGACAAATCATTCTTCTAAGCCTATTTCCACCACACCTCCACTCATACAGAAAAGAGGGCTGCTTTTGGATGAAAGAAAAGAAAGAGCTAGAATAAATTTATAGCAAAGCTTTGAAGTCTAAACCATAAGTCTATACTGCTGGGGTTACACAGTTGGAGTCAAACAAAAATAAGTATCCTCAGATAAGGTGGGAATGAAAATACCTCAAGACTAGTTAGATGAAAGAAAGGGTCCCTTGCCCCTGAGGAAGGAATGTGGCTTTGCATAACCTCTTTAATCTGCTTCACTGCTTGAGTGACACTTGTGCAATGTTAGTATGGGTTGACATTTCTCTTTTGATGAAATAAGAAAT
This sequence comes from Piaya cayana, assembly GCA_013389865.1. Lineage (NCBI taxonomy): Eukaryota > Metazoa > Chordata > Aves > Cuculiformes > Coccyzidae > Piaya > Piaya cayana. The sequence continues at coordinate 86,905 of WAAB01021012.1, read as the reverse complement.
TGTTAGATGAGTGTGTTTCCAAGAAAACTAGCAACAAGAACTTCAGAAATCTCATCAGACAAAAGTAAGGAATTTTGGATTCCTCTCATGTTTCTGGATCTTTTGCATTTTCAAATTATTCTTCCTCAATGGATTAGCATTTCTCCTCTGCCTGTAATAACTTTTTCAAATTGTCTTATGCTCAACTAATTTAATAAGATTTACCTTTTTTTTTACATTTAGATAGGGTAGTAATATCTAGCCTACTAAACTGTGTGTGGGTAGATCCATTAGTTTTAAATGCATGTTGAAAGGATAGTCTAAAATGCAGCATCACCTTGATACCTGCACATCTCAAAACATATGAAACAGCAGTTCAGTTCAATTAAGAACCAAAAAATTCACACCTGTCCCAGCAAAAGCGAGATGACTGAAGGAAACATTGCCCAAAATCCAGGCTCTGTAAAGCCCAAATAATTGCTTTTTCTGAAGTTATTAGTGATAATATTTTAAATAGTGCACGGTTGAATTCTAAATGATTTCTGGTTTGCTAATAATGACATTAATTAAACGAGATTGTTAATTTTAAAAGAATGTATAGAGTTTTCCGTTTCTAGAGTACAAACATAGGAGATCTTCCAATGTTCCTGAAAGCAATTCTTGTTTTATTTCAATTCATTAGAAAACTATGTTTGAGGGCTGTAAAGGAAAGTAGAAAGGAAGTTCCCTGGCAGATTTTCTATAAAACATGCAATCTTAATACATCACCTCTCATTGAATAAGCAGAAACAACACAGAGATATAAAAAGAAGCTTTATTGTGTACCAACAGAAAAGTTTACCAAACTCCCATTAAAAAAATAATTTAAACTCCTCTGTGAGCTGTATATATTTCTGGTTTTATACTGCTTTGCTTTGGAGTCAGCCATGGCAAAATTCCAAGGCATTTGGTGAGAGCATTTGAAACTGATCAGAAATTAGTCAGTGGGAGGATAATGTTGAACTTTCAGCGGGCATACATGTTTCATGCTGCAGAAAAACAAGGAAAGTGTTAGTCTTTTGATTACAATCAACATGTTTTTGCCTTGCTTTCTGCACATATACTCTTAAGAAAAAATTTCATATATTTAGTTTACTATATAAAGAATTGAAGGAGTACTGTAGAAAAGCTGCTCAAATTAGTGGGTTTTTTTTTATCTTGGACTTTAAAAGCATCAATAGATTTGCTTTTTTTTTTTCCCCCAGCATATTTTGATTTTTTCAGATGTTGATCACAACTCTTCTCTCACACTATGTTGCGATGCCGGTCATATTTATTCAGTGTTCATTCACTTTACTGCTGCCTGGAAGACAGAAATAATACTGCAACCTGCTTATGAAAAGATGCTTCTGCTTCACTGACTTTTCAGTCTTTCTTGCAGATTCCTGCAAATATATAAATCAGCTCCAATATAAACGAAGAAAACATTGCCCTCTCTTCTCTGTTTTTAAGCAAGCTGGCATGTCTTTCTCTTAGAATAACATTGGCACGTGTTTCTTGTATTCCAAGTGAAATTCTAACAACATTGAAACAAAAATGGCTTGTTTTTTAAGGTAAAAAATGAAAGTTTCATATTAAATGGATATATTTTATGAAGGGCATCATGTTTCTGAATGCTTCTTGTTGTCTTACGCTTATTGATATATCTCATTGTGTTGTGAGTATAAGCAAAGGCAAAAAAAGCTAACATTAATAAAAATATGCTTATTCTATTTTTTTACTAAGTGAAAGTAACCCCACATATGATAAAAATACTGAAAACCATAATCCAATAGACAGAAACTAAATGCATTCAGATTTTTCATTTTAAAAAATCATACATTTCAATGTCTTAAGAATATCTGATTTATAGTAGAGAGGAATTACTGGCAAATGTTTTTTGTTGAAAATGTTAATGATATTATCTCTGATCATTACTACAGTGCAAGAAAGTTTCGCAACATGAAACATAATTGTTTTTTAGAGTGGAGATATCTATAAGTTACACTTACTATAAAAACATAGAAAGAAAAACAAACCCAAAAATAACATTGTTTGCTTTCTTAGCTTCAAATTCTTTATGCTTCTTAAGAAGAGAAATTCGGGTTTGTTGGGGTTTTTTTTGAAGACTAAAGCAGATAACAGAGACAACCTTTAGTGTCTCTACTTTGCAACAACCCAACCTCACCAAAAATGAAACCCAGAGGTTAGATAATGGTCCAACAAGTGATCCCTTTAATAAGAAATTCCCACAGTTAAAACTCAGGAAGCTATTATCAGTCAGAAAGGCAGGACCTGGCAAATCTCAGGCAAACTTCAACAAGTCTGTCATAAAACAGTATTAGGTCTGCTTTTAGGTGCAGTCTCTTATTCACTTTCCATAGTATAGTAGTGGTAAAGGAGAAAAGTAGGAAAAATAAATTTGTCATAGAAAAAAAGGAGGACTGCATTGCAGGGACTGTAAAACCAAGGAGTGCACAACTCAAAACCAGGAAGATTTCCCTCAGTATATAATAAGTTGTGAAATAAGTGAATACTTCTTTTCAGTTTTGTTTGTGTTTTTAATGCTGACAAATCTAAATTTTCAAGTAAAGATTAATGTCTACTCACTATACTTGGAGGCCAGGCCTGTAACTCTTTATGTGTTCTTGTAAGCTAATAGATCCAGGTCATAAGATTGATTTACTACCATTTATCTGTTAGACCATTCTTTTACATAGTTTTGACCCAGTTCCAAAAGCATTCTCCAAGACAAAGGTCAAGGGATATTTGAACGACACTGTGTGCCAGGAAACAATTCTTCTAGGCATTTTAATGCACTGGGTTTGTTTGGGTTGCATTGGTGTTTTTTGAGTGGAAACACACCAACCATTTATTTGTGTTATTTTCCACACTGGTTCATTTTATTTGCTAATGTCAATATGGCTGTGAGAAGCTCAGTCAGAAAATCTTCAGGAAATTTTGATGTAACTACATTGACTCTGCAAGGAAATTAATGGATTAGTAGTCAAATGATACTATTCAATCATGAAAGATATCTTAAGGAAGGAATTGTTTTCAGCCCAAAAAGGATCTGAAGGAGCAATTTCTCTCCCATATGATTAATTTTCTCTGTTCCTCAATGTAGGCTGAGAATGTGAATATATCTTCAGATTCACATAGTCCAATGTCAGTTTGATATGTTAGTAATTGCAATGAGGTTTGGTTTTTTTCATTTCTTAAAAAAATTATGGAAAATAAACACCAAAATTTCTTAAGTAGAATGTTCACAGTAATTTAATATTATTTAAGACAAATTAAAGGGTAATAGTTGTAATGACTAGTGAAAATATAATCATAAATTAAGTAATGGTTGCTTGAAACATGACTGATGTGTGTAACTTATAGTTAAGACCAGTTTCTAAATTGTCAAAATATGTGTGGATAATTCAGCTAAAACAGAACTAAAATACCTTAAAAGGAATAAATGACCATAGAGTAAATGACCATGTTGCTATTTAGAACAATTTTCAGGCTGAGTTTCTCTGAATCCACTGCAGAATATTGACTGAAAGATCTAGGTCATGTACCACATCTGAGATTTGCCAAGAAGATCAGCTAGTGTAGACAGGTTTTTAAAGTTAGCATAAAAAGCACAACACCCATTGTGGTTAAATCAGACAATAGAAAAAGCTGACAAAACACTATTCATTATTAATAATACCACTGAATGGTGTCAGTGTGAGTGAAAGAAGAGTCTGCCTCAGAAGGGCAATAAGAACAAAAAGTTTACTACAAAAGTGACTGTAATATGTACACTAAGTTTGAACAGAGCTCAATAGATTGGCATCTTTAGCCTTCTCTTTTGTCTTTCCATCATTTTATTTTTAAACAAAGTATTTCAGCATATTAACACTTTTTTTCTTCTTTTGGCAAATATAATCTGTGTCATATGGATAATCTGTCAATACTAACATGAGCTAGTTGTGTCATTTGTCACTCGAGGACTTGTCAACAAGATTTAGAGCACAAGGACATTTAGTACGGTAAAGCTAAAAAAGTTTTACCAACATTTGCAAGAAAGAACATATTTGTTGTTTATTTAAGTGGCTTTTGTTTCAACTTCTATGCTGAAGCAAAAAAAAAATCAGATGTTGATAACAAAACCTTGAGTACATATAAATTGACTCAGTCCTCATGGAAGACTTGTGATTAGTAGACTAGCATTTCTTACTCTATTGACAATAGTTCTGGCAAAATTGGTGTAGACAGCAGATGTTAGAAAGGAATTAATTCTGTAGCTTTTGTTCATGAAGCACAATTTACAAAAGCTGCCTGTACAACTAAACTCAATGTTCATACATTTCTGACTTGGAGGCACTCTGCTACTGTTTGCAAATACAACAAGCTTGCAAATTCCTGTACTAGACAGAGATGTAAACTGGAGGAGAATCAGAAGCTTGTTTTATATATGAGCAATTGAATCCCATAAGCAATACAATCTAATAAGCAATATAATTTTGCAAGAAGAATTATTAAATTTCTCCAGGCATAAGTTTAAAACTAAGACAATTCAGAAAAAACCCAAACTACTACATGAAAAGGGATGCTTCTTCTAAAAGACTGTTTCTGGAAATATTAATTTGAGAATACTGTCAATGAGGATTTTGTGTAGGGTAGCTGTATGAGATGGGCCACATGATACTGTGGTGTATAACCTAAAAGTTACTTATTAAACAGAATGGGCATAGGGAGTAGACAACAGTTTCTAGCTGTTATAAAAATCTATTTTTATTTCTGTTTATATAACCATTGAGGAATCATTGAAGGCATCTCTGGAGATATCTGCTCCAGTGGGGTTTGACCTACTCCAACTCCACTACTGGAAGCAGACTCAATGACAATATATTACTCAGGATTGTGTTAAACCAGGTTTTGGACAATTCCAAGTATGGAGACTCCACATATTGCCTGGACAATGTGTTTCAGGGTTCAAACATCCTCACAATAAAAAAAAATTAAAAAATTGTTCTTATCTTTACATGGAATTTTTTGTGGTTTTATATTTTTAATTTTTTTTTATTTTGTTTTTTGTTCCCATTGTTCCTTGTTCACCTGTTGAGCACCACTGAGGAGAAACTGGCTTATATTTTTGGCTTCCCCTTATCAGATATTTTCATATATTCATGAGATTCCCTTTTAGCCTTCTACTCTTTGGACTAAGCAGTCCCAATTCTTTAGTAATTCTTTCTATAGAGATACTTCAGTCTTTTAATCATTCCCTCCACTGTAGGGGAGGATCACCTTTGTGACCATTTGAGGAACCTCAACATATATATCTCTATGGGATCTGATGAGATACATCCCAGAGTCCTGAGGGAACAGACTGATGCGGTTCGCAAGTCACTCCCTATGATATCTGAAAAGTCATGGCAGTTAGGAGAAGTCCCTGGTGACCGGAAGAAGGGCAACATTGTTCCCATTTTTAAAAAAGAGTAGAAAGATGACCCTGGAAACTATCAAACTGTCAGCCTCACCTCTGTGTACAGATCCTCCTAGAAGGCATGCTAAAGCAGATGGAGGACAGGCAGGTGATTCAAGACAGCCAGAATGGCTTCACCAGGGGCAAATCCTGTCTGATCAACCTAGTGGGTTTCTATGATGGAGCAGCCACATCAGTGGATATGGGAAAACTAACAGACATAATCTATCTGGACATCTGTAAAGCCTTTGACATGGTACCCCATGATGTCCTTCTCTCTAAATTGGAGAGATATGGATACGGTGGGTGGACAGTTCAGTGGATAAGAAATTGGTTGGATGTTCATATTCAGAGAGTAACTGTTAACAGTTCAAGATCCAGATGGAGATTTGTGACAAGCGGTGTCCCTCAGAGGTCCATACTAGGACCAGAGCTGTGTGATATTTCTATCAATGATACTGACAGTGAGATTGAGTGCACCCTCTACAAGTCTACTGATGACACCAAGCTGACTGGTGCAGTTACCACACCAAAAGGATGAGATGTAATCCAGAGGGAGCTGGACAGGCTGGAGAAGGGAGTGAATCTCAAAGTTCAACAAGGCCAAGTGCAAGGTCCTATGCCTGGGTCAGGGCAATCCGCGGTTTCAGTACAGGGTAGGGGATGATGTGATTGAGAATATCCCTGTGGAGAAGGACTTCTGGGTGCTGATTGATGAGAACCTTGACATGAGTTGGTAACGTGTACTCAGAGCTCAGAAGGCCAACCGTATCTTGGGTTGCATCAAAAGAAGCCTAGCCAGCAGTTTGAGAGAGGTGATTCTTCCCTTCTACTCTGCTCTTGTGAGACCCTCCCTGGAGTATTGTGTCCAGTTCTGGAATCCTCAACATAAGATTGATATGGAACTGTTGGAAAGGGTCCAGACAAGGGCTGCAAAGGTTATCAAAGGGCTGGAGCACCTCCCATACAATGACAGGCTGAGAGAGTTGGGCTCGTTCAGCCTGGAGGAGAAAAGAAGGCTTGAAGAAAACATTACAGTGACCTTGCAGTATGGGGGACTACAAGAAAGTTGGGGAGGGACTTTTTACAAAGGTATGTAGGATGAGGGGGAATGACTATAAATTGGAGAGGGGCAGATTTACATTAGACATTAGGAGGAAATTATTTACAATGAGGGTGGTGAGACACTGAAACATTGTAAAGGTCTGNGAGAGAGAGAGAGAGAGAGAGAGAGAGAGAGAGAGAAAAGAGAGAGAAAAGAGAGAGAGAGAGCAGGAAGAGGAAGAGAGGGAGAGCAGGAACAGGAAGGAAAAGATGCAGTGTCTGACTCCCTGATCTTACGTAGGAAAATTACATGAAATATTGGGAGATGTAGTTCTTCTTCAGCCACAACCTGGCTATTCAGGAGAGTCCAAAAAATTAAACCCATCACAAACATGTTTTTCAGAGAAGTTGTGGATATATCCTCCCTGGAAGTGTTCAAGGCCAGATTGGATAAAACTTTGAGCAGTCTGATCCTAGTGAGAGGTGTCCCTGCCCATGGTAGGGGTGGTTTGATGTAGACGATCTTTAGAGTCCCTTCCAACTCAAACCATTCTATGAATCTGTGATTTTCATGAACTTTTGCTGTCCTTGCTCCAGTATGTCCAGTATGTCCAGTATGTCTCTTCTGCTGGGAGGCCCAGTACTTGACAAAGAAGCCAAATTGGGTCTCACTAGTAGAGGGATGAAGAATCACCCCCCTGCACCTGCTATCTGTACTGTTGCTGAGGGATTCTAGGATTCTGTAAGCCTTCTTTAAGACAAAGGAGCATTGCTGACTCTTGTTCAACTTATTGCCAGTCAAGACTACCAAGGCCCTTCCTGAAAATCTGCTTTTCAGCTGGTTGGCCCCAACATGTACTCGTGCATCAAGTTCTTTGTCCCAAGGTGCAGGACTCTGTGTTTGCTTCTGTTAATCTTTGTCAGTCACATCATGAAGTTCTACTAAAACACTTCATGTTCTTTCTAATCAAGTGTCAAGCTTCTCCTCTGCACTTGTGGCCAGTGCCATAGACCAGGTGAAACAGGACATTTGTTTCAATGACAAAATGAATCCCAGTCCCGGATTATCATCTGGACCTATGGTGTAATGATTCCATCTTGGGCTCAGACTTCAGTATGGTGTTGTGTGTGGGATGGTTATATTGCCCCACACAGTGCTACTGACCTAATGGATTATTGCTTTTTGTAGTGTAAGTTGTCAATGGACTTGTACAGTAGGTAGTTACAGGTCTTACTTTCCCACTATATGAAGTCAACTTGCAGTTGTTACCTGTGTGACTATTATATTTTAGCCTCTGTCCCAGCTGACTCATAAGAATGTTTTTTTTTTTCACAGTTACACAACAAAACTCATACATGCTTCTCAGGTTTCCCAACATATTCAGGAGTAATATAATCAATTAGGTACTACCAGATGTGGTCTAAGTCTCACTTGTTCTAGATGTGATTCCAGATTAGCTTTTCCCTGCAACAAATAATTTAAATATTGTAATGTAGAGGTTTAAATTTGTTGCGAAACAAGATAAGGGTCTTTTAGGGTTAAACTAAGCTTCAGACAAAGTTACAAGAAACTGAGGACTTTACTGTACTCACAGGTGAGAATGTTAGTGTAAGTGAGAGGTCACTGTCAGAGACACCTTGCTATAAGGCAAGTGCTTCATCTATTCATTAACGTAAACCACGTTAATATAAACAGGAAAAATGGATGTAAGTAGTGTGTCACTCTGTCTCCAAGGAAACTAACATTGAGTCTAACACATTCGTCTTGAACTTGCCTGATCCCATTCTATGATCATGCTGTTGGAAAAAATATTACTGCTTCTTAAGCCACCCGTTTACTATTCTTTCCTTTTATTCTTAATTTAGCATTTCTTGTTAATCTAATTTAGGATAGAGACTAAAACTTACAAAACATTTTCATGCCTACAAAAAAAACTTACAAAACCAGTTAGTACTATTTCAGCTCTAGTACACTGTGTATCTGTTTTCTATTTGTTCTTTTTATAAGACGCAATCTTTAATTTGTCAACGCATTTTTTCATAATCAGGCATTCATTCATGGTTTAGATTCCTGGTACTGTAAAGGTTTGCAAAAAGATGGTGCTTCAGCACCAGATCTCCTTTCCTTTGGACAATTAAGTATAAAATTAGTAGCTTTGAAACTTCAATAAGGGTCTTCATATAGACATTTGATGTTAGACTGCTTAAAACATTTTTAATAAAACTGACACATGTTCTGTGTAAATCTATGAAATCAGGATATTGCAATCATACCTATAGAATTAATAAATGTTTTTGAAAAATCTTTAAATCTATTTTTTTCCTTTTTTGTAGGTCTTCTGCAACCTTTCCTGAAAAATACAGATGCACTGTAGCTCATTTTCTGTGCAGATGGATTCGCATGGGAGAAAAAGAAGTGCAAATCTGATGAGGAATATATTGCCAATATTTTACAGTATTTTTAAATTTTCTTCTGTGACTAGTATCCCTGTGGTTTTCAGAGAACTATTAACAACTGTGAATTTAAGATTAAACAGAAATCACTAAATAACAGAATAGGAAGAAATTCTTAAATATTTAAAATGATGTTTTCAAATTAATAGACGTTTACTGCATGATTCTTGAAGAACAGCAGTGAAAAATTTAAGGGACAAAAATAAGGAAAACATAGGAAACTTTAGGTATTGGAACACTACACCATCTACTAGTGAACTGTGGAAAGAACTCCATTTGAAGTCTGTCCTGCAATATTTTTTTTTAGGTTTGCATCAGTCCTGCATTTCAGAATGTTAATTCCTTTTCTACTGCCAACAAAAGCTCTTTCATTTTGAGCATCTTCACATTTTTGAGCATTAAGTGTCAGACTGGTCATATGAAAGACCGATGAATACAATAATTTATTAGCAGATATGTATCTTGCCAATTGACAAGAAATATAGTTTTATTATAATTTATACTTGTTCTACTATAGCTTGCACATTTATTATCTTATAATGCTTTCATATAATTCAGTGTATAATCAAATTGTATTAAACTAGAATCTAGTATAGATTAGATATCATAGAACCTTAAAATTTGTTTCTAATGTGTGGGCATGAAAAATAAATTATTTATGAAATAATTTATCATTAATTTTCCCTGCTTCTAGTAGAGATGAAGTGCATGGAAAGGAATTCCAACAAGGGGAACAAATATAATAGACTATTATTTTAAAGACACGTGTCTACAAAATGTGAATCCTCTTTCTGAAAGTAAATATTTCAGGTTTTTTAGTAGCTTAAAAAAACCCAACCCATATATAGGATTCCTAGATTTTAAAAAAGGTCATATTAAAGTACTGTGTGTGTTGAATACATCATCAGTTCGTAAGAGATCCAGATTTGCAATGGAACCTATGACTAAAGAAATAATAAAGACTTACAAGGAACCAGGAGGTCTGAAAATCCAATGTCCATTACCCAGTAAGTTGCCATGTGGTTTGCCTCACTCAGTACTCTTTGTGCAGATAATTTCGAAGATTTTGTGGAATACAGAGGCAAGGAGATTTGTATCTAGTGGAAGTAAACTATATTGTGAAACAACATGCTTTTTTTTGACTGGGCTGCATTGCTAATAATATTAATTTATAAGGAAGTAATAGGAAGGTAAGATTTACAGCTGTTGTACTTTCAGTGAATGTTAGAATTCTAAAGTACTTCTAGAGTAGGTGAAATTATTTGCTTTGTAGAAGCAATTAACTTACTTCTGAATATGGTGTTTGTTACTGAAGAAGAACAGAGGGATTTTTTTTTCTTCTGATATCTCATTAGTCACAGACCAATTATTTTACCCACTCTAGGAGTAAATTCCTTACAGTAACACAAAAATCTAAATAAAATTATAAAATTGGCTTCATATGAGAATTGAATGTATTACCATCCAATATGAAAAAGAATATTACAATTTTATTTAGATTAAAGGGTGGTTTTATAATTATTAAAGACAAAAACTCTCCGGGTAGTTTTTGGTTTTAACCATCACCAATTACATTCCGTATAACAAAATCCCAGTTATACCCCTTCACTTCTGCCTCTGTGAACCATTCTCTTGAAAGAGGCATGTACTACAGTTTGGCTTCCATGCGACCAATTGTAACTACTGTGCATTAAAGCTTTCTTAGTAGTATTCATTCTTAATATTAATCCTGCTGCTCTAATCTTGACTATGGGATATGACACTGAGTCATAAGCCTTGGGCAACGCTTACTTATTTGCTGACCTTGCCTGAATGAACATGTACCACCACACCATCACAGGTGTTTCACTCCATGAAAACCTGAAACACAAGTGAAGAAAAAATTAAACTAGAAGAAGTAATATGTACTACAGAAGACCCAGGACCTGTGGATTATTAACCTTCCTTGCTGCTGCTCAGGCTTGTACTACAGCTGTAAAAGACAGGCCATGCACTGTCCCAGATCCTTGTCCTCCAGGTTTCCATGGCACAATTACTTTCATCTGCCCTAGGATCTCATAATTTCCCAGGTGTGTGATCTTGACTATGGATGCCTGTCCTTTAGAGGCACTTGTAAACTCAGACTACGGGTTTCAATATTTGATTTTATTAGAGTAACACAATGACTTTCATTTCATGACAGAAGTGTTCAAAAGGTTCCAGGGGTAGACAATGGAACCAATACCTCGTACTGACCAACAATGCCTTCTGTGGATCACCAGCAGGCCACATTCAGCAATAATTTTATTGATTCTCATGAATTACATAATATTTTTGGCGAAAATATCCACCCAAAGTCAGTCTCACCTGTCTTTACAAAAGTATCAGTTTAAGCAGCTAGTATGTAATGATATATAAGATGGGGCTGTGTTATAGCTGATCAAGTTCTTGGAGGCTTTGCATTCATCACTGAAGGCTGATAATTTGATTGTGACTATAATCCTTTCCTAGAAATTCCAGGACAATGTTTTCTTGCCATTAGGTGCCATTCTGGTAGCATCTAATTAGCCTATTAAGTAAAATAAATGGTTGTGAATTTCTGGAAAGGACACTAACAATTGTAAAACAGGGAGAGGTAAGAAAGGGGAAGGATAGAATGAGTCAAATAATACCTAGAAAGAAATAGACATGGAAATTTAATATGTAAATCAGTTTTGTTAATGAAGGTTGCATCTTCTTTTTTTCCTCTAGCACAAAACCAATTTATTTTTTATTAACTATGGTTTCTAGTGAAATGTAATAAGTAGATTAGGTAAGAATTGTTTGTGTGTATTTGTGCTATTCATATGCTGATTTAACAGCCTTTTGTACTGTAACATATTCAAACTAGCCAATAAAAGCAAAAATGCAATCATAAAACTTAAAAATGCCTGAAATAATGATCTCTGGAAAATGCTTCCACTCATTTATGCATTCTTATTAAGCTGTTTTAGACTAAGAGCTACATTAAAAGACCACAGAAAACTGAAATATAGAGTACGATGAAGATTTCAGAACTACACTTCAAGTTAGTATATTAGAGTTATGGACTGCATAAAGCAGTCTTTAATTTGAAATTCAAACAGTGCTGCTCTATCTAGCTTCCTCATCACCTTTCATTTGAAACTCTAATTAGACTTTTGGACTACTGTTGCCAAGTGATTGGTGGTTAAACTCACATTAACAGCTAAATTCTGCTTTGTCTTATATTCAAATCATTCATGTTGAAATTAGAGTAAGTCAGTGAAGAATTTGTTACTAAATATGTATTTAGAATCCTGAACATGTTCTCTCTGTATTTAACTACTCAATCTGCGTATTCATACATTATGACTTTTCCTTTTACTCTGCCACGTTGTATTTCCGCAATAATAAGTAGGAATCATTTATGAGGACACAGTTAATGGATAGTCTTAACCCTAGTTGAAACAAAATATAGATTCAGTTAAATATATGGCATTAGAACTCAGCCAGAGTGCTTAGCACACTGTAATGGGAGTTGCAGTTCAGAAAGGCTTATTCTTGTACACAATGCAAAATGGCAACTTTTTGATGGCTGTATTTCAGCAATAATTAGAGCTGTCATCATAAAATACAGCATGTAGAATGAAAAAGGTCAGTTCCTGCAAATGTTTAGTCAAATTTTGTTCAGATTTTTCAATTTTGCAAAGAGGTCAAGGTACTGTGAGATTTATGTACTCGCTGAGATGTTGTTGTCCATTAGTATGAATAAAGAATCATTTCCATTAGCAGAAAAAATAATAAAAGCTGAAATTCGACTGACTGAAGAGTTTACTTAAATAGAACACTGCATTTTTTGAGAAACATTTTACATATAAATAATAAAATTAGTATATCATTAAATAAAATCATGTAGATAAAGATCAGATGTATGCCAAAAAAAATGAGGCTGACTGACAGAATTAAATAAACTTAACAGTTACAAAAAAAACCCATCTACATTTAATCAATATTTGGGTACAAACCAACTCTTTAGTCTATGGCAAGACTGCAACTGTTTGCAGTGGGAGCAGCCAGAGACCAGGCTCTAAACTGAAAGGAAGGATAAGAAGATTTTGCTGGTTAAAGAGGGATTACTATGTAAAAACTCAAAATGCCAAACCCAGGGCTAGAACAGATAGGTGGATAGAACTTAGATCCCTCAACCTGGGCGGAAAAAAGGAAAGAAGCAAAGGATATAACAATTTTCTTTGTAGATTCATGTATACGAATAATAAGTTTAATATTGGTTAGCTGTATTTCATTGTGCAGACATAGTAGGTAGGCCCTGCCAGATTAGCAGCAGCACCACCACGCTGAGTCCACAGCAGAATCAAACCAAATTGGTGATGATGGGCTGTAAGTAGGGGTGGTTCTATCTCTGATTGTGGACTAGTAGTGTGGAATCCTCTTGAGAGCAATTGATAATTACAGCAGAATTATGTGCTTATATTCTTGTAATAAATAAATAAATAAATAAATCCCACAACAACTTGCATTTCCTCTATAAGTCTGCAAATTAAGTGTGCCAGAGAATGAATGTCTAATGATACTGCAGTAAACTAGCACAGTGTGGTCTAGAACCATAGTTTCATATTCTCTGACAGAATGTAACATGATAACCATGTCTAAATTCACCACGCAGAATGGTCTCTAACCCCTGATAATGTGTCTGGGTGCAAGGTGAGTGGGAAAGAATCAGAAGAGATAAACCAAGATTTTCTTTTTTTCCTTGTTTTTTTTGTCTAAAATGAAACAAAAAATGATCCCATCCTTATTATTGTCAATGGTAAATCAATGAAAAATAACTTACAAAGACAGATGGAGACATTTTACTTTTTTTTTCAAAGTAAAACTTATCTCTGTGTGTAAGTTTTACCACAGCCAGATTTCTTACAGAGAAGTCCTTGTGAAACAGTTGAGCCAGTATTTCTTGGCATTACAGGTCCTCATAGGAAGCTTAACCATGAATATGTTGCAGTGTATACAAAAAATATTTCATATTCTGATTTATTTATGAACTTTATGAGTCTCCTGAATTTCCTCTCTTCTTTCTTAAATAAAATGCTGAATAACTTAATTTCCAGAAGACAAGTGTGAACAATTATGAATTTAAAGTGACTTTTCTATTCATTCTTCTGAGGAATTTCTCTACTAGCATGTTAAAAAATTTCAAGAATCAAAATAAGGTCAAATTCCCAAATGGGACTGTTCAATAAAATGTACCTATCGCAGTACTAAATTTTACCATGTCTTGATAAACTCTGGCTATTATAATGAAGGTTTTCAATATTTTTCAGGATTATTGTTCTATTATTTCCAAGTGGAATGAATTTTATTATGACTGTTTTAGTGAAAAACCACACACAAAAATTCTGTAGATAATATTATTTAAAAGAACACAAGTTCTGTCAAAATCATTTAATATAATCTTTAAATCTGCATTTGACTTTTTAAAAATCAATATTCAGCTTCTGGAAAACTGACTCAAGGTCATATCATCTTTTCCTTCCTTCCAGTTGCACTGTTTTACCTTGTCATGCCTCCTTTACTCCTAGTTACAATAGAAAAATACGAACTGAGCAAATGAATTTTTTTCCATAAGGTTATTTTGAAGATATTTCTTTTTCACTTTCCTGTTATACCTTCAGTCCAACAAGGTCTCATGTTTTGCATTGTGATATTTCTTCTGAGAAATACAGAATACTTTTTCACTCTTAGAGATATTTTCACAGAATTGAGTATTTATCGTAACTCTTTAAGGGGAAGGGTAAAAGATTACATTCACAACTTATAAAACAGGTGTCTAAATTAAGTTTCTGGAACTTGCACTGCAATTCCCAAAGACATGGTCAGACATAACACTAAGCAATGAAGTCAGAATATTTTGAGAAGTACCACCCTCAGAAAGGTAATATAATTGTGTATATCCTCATAATATTTCACTTTTGTATGGTTTTAAATATATACCTTTACAAATAGAAATTCTTAAACCAAGAGTTTATAAGTGACTTGAATTTTCAGCAGCACTGAAAATGCAGTAGCTGTTCATGGTATAGTAGGTCTACTTAAGAAGTGTAGTGCTGTGCCCACTGAACAAGAGTGACAGGTTTTGGCATATCAAAATACGGTCTTAAAAATGGCTAAGTTTTGCTAATGCTTACTACATACTGATATACACTGATCTTTTTGTATCTGTCCAGTGCAGACTACTTTAAATTTGAAAAATAAATGCTAACAAATTTGATTGCTTCTTTACAAGAGACAATACTAATGCTTTTATGTTCTTATCAACTACATTAGCTAAAAGCATCAATCCTTCAGCCCGGTCACTCAGTCTGACAGCAACACAATATGGTAGAGACAAAAACACAGATTGGAAAAAAAAATCACATGACAGATCTGATTTTTTTAACATGTTCAAAACAGAAAAAAGAAAAAGATACCAGTTTTTTAGCGCCCTTGCAACAAAAGAAAACAGTCTAATTAATTTCTCAGTCATGTGCAGAACTGTGTTTTTCATTTGCTGTAATATTGTATTTGAAACTTTGTAGTTATCGATTACTGTGATAAGGAATAATTACTTACCAGAATTTAAAATAATGGACTACAAAACATTGCATTTATTGTTTCATGACTGCTTCTGTGCCAAGTGTCAGGTTGGACAGTTCCATTAATTTAATTTCCTTCTACCTGCCTACATTTAAAGAGCAAAAATAAGTATTGCAGTTTTCTCTCAGCTCACAGCTCTTCCTGTGGCTGTCTTAAATCACTACTGAGACTGTTGCAGAGGTAGTGTCCTTCAATATCTCACTCTCGTAAGTAGCCCAGCTGTGGTTGCTACGTGGAGTGGTCATGCTGCAATCTTCCCACTAGGGAGAGCAGGGGCAGAACTATACCAATAACCCCAGAGACCCTCTAAATTCCCTAACTCTGTTACAGAACTTTCCTGGAGGAAGTGCTATGCAAAACACACAAATAATCCTCTGGAAAAGGGGTCATGTGCAGCAGTACATCTCCCATCCTGGGAGAGAGAAGACGTCTGGAGCCTGGGTGGTATCCTTGTACTTTTCTCTCTCTCCTGCTTTTCTTCCCTTTCTCTCTTTCTTTCTTTTTCCATAACACATGTTTATTAAGCCAGTGCAAATCTTATCCTTTAGAATGCCTGGACAAATAAGTTCCTTTTTGGATCAATCATTCGGCATCAGATTGCCTTCGTTTATCTCAGTGCATACTGAACGTATTTATTTTACAGAGAGACCCAGGTTCTTACTCCAATGACCCCTGGACTGTTCAGGGTAGATCATGACACCTACTCCTGTACCTCCTCACATCCCCTTTTGTGCCTCTATTGGTTACCACCACTTCTTAAATACATTTTTGCAGAGGTGCCAAAAGCTTTTCTGACTTGTTCTACTTTTAGAGCATGATGAGTCAGTGTCATCCATTCCAGAGTCAGCTGGAACTCTCCATTATCAGCACAGTACAACCCTTGATCTCCTTCCACTCAGGTCATACCTGTAGCTCTCTGCTACCAAAATCATGCCAACTGTGGCCAATATAGGCAATTATTCTTGCTATGGTATGCTTTCATTTCTTAATCTGTAAGTCCATAAAAAAAAAACAAACCTAAAAAACCCCAAACAAAATGTTGATTTTGCTTATTTTTACTTTTGATTCAGCTTCTACAGGTTTTCTGATAACATTATATCTATCTGCATTTCCACTCTCAATGAACAGTCATCTTCCCTGCAGCTCTACAAATCTATACTGGACATAATATCTGTTTAATATCTTCATAAGTTACTTGGTTGTTGGGATCAAGAGTACTTTGATGAAGTTTGCAGATGATAAAAAGTTCAGTGAGGAGGTTGACACTCCAGAGGGAAGAGCTACTCTCCATGGAGACCTGGGCAGACTGGACAAGTGGGCCAGCAGGAGCCTTATGAAGTTCATTGGAGATAAGTGTAAGAGAATGCATAACCCTAGAGCTCACACTGGATTCCATCTGGCTGGAGAGCAGCTCTGTGGAGAAAGTATTGGGGGTCTTGGTGGAAAACAGGCTCAACATGAGTGAACAGTGTGTTGCAGTAGCAAAGAAGGGCAACAGTAAAGTGATGATCAACAAAACTTTTGGTGTTACTTGTCACAATATCATCTTGGTCATATCTTTAAAATTTTTATGGTATTGTTATACCAGTGAAGAAATCTTTAGATTCACAGCTGTCTGAGTGCTAAAGGTGGCATTTATTATGTGTTGTTTTTTCTAGTTTTAGCAATGTGCACATGACACATTTCATTTCAGTTTATTATCCAGTTGGTAGTTCAAATATATCTAAGAAAATTTCAAATACAGGTATTAGGTCTACATGAATTTACTTCCCAAGACATTTTTTATTTATTTACTTACTTGATGAAATAATTTTATTTCAAATCCTAGCACTCTTTTCTGTGCTAGAAGACAAAAGAATATGCATAACTTCATTATAAAAAGACAGATGAAATAAAGCTCCATATTTCTTTTCCTGAATCAGATATGTGTCTTCAAACACCAGAGATAATACACCACTGAAGCACATTGTGTACCTGTATATATTGTTGACAATTTTATACCAAAACCATTTTTATATTTCTATTTTGTATAAATTATCAATTTGTAGTTTGAATGCATTTCTAAACTGGTCTGAAGGAAAACTGAAAGATTTTTTTCAAAATTCCACTCATTTTGATGAATGCTAAGATTTAGTTCTGAGTACCTTTGTACACAGAACAAATGTATATCTATTTTATCTTATTTAAAAATAAGATACTATAAGGTTTTATCAGACATTTATTTAAATTAATGTTAAGGATGTTTGTGTAGGAGACAGCCTGTCATATAGAGTGTTGGAGTTTAGGTTAATATGAAAGTAATTTATAAATCTTTTTATAAATGAGGTGACAAAGACGTAGATAAGCACAGCAAGGTCATCATCAAAATGAAAGAAAAAACTCTTTCAAAGGAAAGATTATACAAATGTCCTTGGGCTTCTAACATCCCCTGAATACCAAGGAGTTGCCAGGGTGCTGAGGACCATTAGAAATAGTTAAGACTATTTAACTGCATAAACAGCAATGAAGGGAGAAGATATTCCCTCTTCAGTCTGCGACAGTTATCGCCTATGTACAGGCAGAGTCCAATTAACCAATGACATCTGCCTTGAGTTTAGGAGTGCAGGCTATTTTACTGTATGTCCTCTGATCTCTGCACCTCATGTTCACAGTACAATGATGGAGATATGTTTCTTTCAGCTACCTTCAGGCGCTAGCTGACTGGCAACAAGTTTTCAGTCTAATCCCATTTATGTGGTGTTGTCCCAAGACACTATGGGGAATGTCTAAGCAACTGTATTTCTTAATCTATCATTCATGCTGAACTTAAGACTTTACTCACCGTCCTATGACTTGGAACTTTCTCAAAGGAAAAAATGCATTTTGAGTAGAAGTCAAGTAAATTTGGAATGAGTGGGAATGGGTTTTTGTAAAAGTTTGCAGCTCTGCAAAATTAAGTTTTATTTTCATTTTGACATCCAAAGCAGTTCCCTGACGGCCTTCACTCTATGACTGAGAAGGGTCTAATTTCATTTCTGGTAACAGTACAGTAGAACTAAAGTAGATTTGTAACTACAATATCAGCAGGTCATGAGCAATAACATTGTGGAAGATTTTCCCCCCAACATTGGGTTTAATAGCTCTCCAAAGAATCACCAAAGTCACCATGCAGATGCAGTCTGAGGCTTTCAACTTTGATGACTTTTAGCCAGTCTCTCATCTTCAGGTTTTCATCTTCCAGTTTTCTGCTGGAGTGGGCCTGGACAAAGACCTAACAGTCAAGTACATGGCAAGAGATTGTAGGGGGACATTTATTCATCAAAACACAAGTCACAGAAGAAAGTGGTAGGAGAGACTGAAATACTTACAAATTTTTGACTCTAAAGGGTGAAGAAATCATGTTAGCTCTCTTAGGGAGAAATGTATTTTATGATTTACACTACCCCAAATACCTCAAACGTTTTTATGAAAAAATGTTAAGTTTGCTTACAATACTTGGATTCTATGCAAGACAATATATTAAACAGGATTTTTTTACTAAGAAGGATTTTGAGAGTACTTTGTGCTCTCAGCACCTCAGATATGCAGATTCAGAAAAAGCAACAGGCAGAAGCAGTGCACCAACAAAATAATCTCTAAGTTAATAAAAGCATTTAGAAACTGCATTACTGTGTTCTTAAGTGTAATACTGTCAGAGCATAAAATAAGCCCTTCACTCTATGGATTTCAGTCTTATCCTGTATTGAAGCTAAAGGCATAAGTGTAGCATCAAAGTCATCCTGTGCTTGTTTTGATTTTAATTTCACCCTTTTAGGCCTCTGAAGACTAAGAGAGTAGAGATAATATTCTCAGTTCATACTTAAACAGACCAAATTGCACTCTCATCAGTGAATATAGTAGCACTTACAGAAAGCGTCCTCAGTTTCATGTCAATAATTGAGCTCTGGATTACTTCCATACGGAACTGGTGTGCTGAATTAATTTTCATGCCAGGGTAGTATGCCTCAATTAGCTGTTTTTACTGCTAAATACATATTATCTCTTGGAAAGTTGTAACAATTTAATACCTTTAGATGTCTATTTCACTTCAACCCATTCTGTTAAGCTGTGGTTCGTCCTAATGCAGTACGCTTATGCCAGTCATTTCCATCTGTGAAACATTATCTTCAATTATCGCATGGTTATTAGATATCCATTCATCACAGGTGTCAGAGGGGCCTCTTTTTGTTGTTGGTTTTGTTTGTTTGTTTTCCTAAAAGTAGTAAGCTTAAAAAAAATCAAACCTTTAGAAGATTTCCTTTATATTTGAGTGTCTTTCTATTAAGCAGATACCTAATGAGGCCAATATCTACTCTCCTGATGTGAGTTTGCCGTGCACCCTCCTTGCTGCCCTAAGGATCTTGAAATCCATTGTTTCATTGTCATTGCAACGAATGATTCCCTTGAGCTTCACACTCGCCACCAGCCCTTCTTTTTTTGGCAAGAACAAAGTCCAATACAGTACCTCTCCTTGAGGGTACGGGTCACTGCACATTCAACTATGGTAGTTTCTTTCCCAGAAAGAAGCAAAGAAATCTTTGGCATGTGAATAGAACAGCAACTCTCTAAGAAAATGAACTTGTTTTCAGGTATCAGCAGAGATGCACTCATACCACTCTCTGCCTTGAATTCATAATACTTAAACTTTGGCATCAATATAAAAAATTTAAAAGTTTTCTTTAGACTAAGAAGGATGAGAAATTATGCATAGCTATATGCATATTCTTCACTGATCTGACAGTAGTATCTACTATCTTAAGAGATAAAAAGAATTACAAAGAATTAAGTTAACAAAGAAATGGGAACAATTCCTTTTTGCAGTCTTCAGTACTTTTGTTCATAAATGAAAACACTTTTCATTCCCTCTGATGCTTTTCTTGGCATCTTGTATACATTTATTCTTCTTATATTCATCTTAAGATTCTGTCTTCATGTCTGATCATATTCCCTTTCCTTCTTTCCAATAGAATCATAGAATCACCAAGTTGGAAGAGACCAACTGGATCATCGAGTCCAACCATTCCTATCAAACACTAAACCATGTCCCTCAGGACCTCATCTACCCATGCCTTAAACACCTCCAGAGAAGGTGAATCAACCACCTCCCTGGGCAGCCTGTTCCAGTGCCCAATGACACTTTCTGTGAAAAACTTCCTCCTAATCTCTAGCCTAAATCTCTGCTGGTGGAGCTTGAGGTCATTCCCTCTCGTCCTGTCCCCTGTCACTTGGGAGAAGAGACCAGCTCCCTCCTCTCTACAACCTCCTTTC